>JACEEU010000751.1:12500-57500 GCA_016630915.1 Callionymus lyra
GACACACACATACATGAACACATACACACACATGAACACACACACACATAAACACACATACATGAACACATACACATATTGACACACACACATGAACAAACACACACATGAACACACACACATACATGAACACACACACATGAACAAACACACACACATGAACACACACACATTGACACACACATACATGAACACACACATACATACACAAATGAACAAACATACGTACATGAACATACATACACACATGAACACACATGAACACACACATGCACACACACATGAACACACACATGAACACACACATGAACACACATACACACACACACACACACACACACACATGAACACACACATGAACACACACATATGAACACACATGAACACACACACATGAACAAACACACATAAACACACATACATGAACACACACACACACATGAACACATACACATATTGACACACACATACATGAACACATACACATATTGACACACACACACATGAACACACACATGAACACACATACATACACACACACATGAACACACATGAACACACACATGAACACACACATGAACACACACATGAACACACATACATACATACACACATGAACACACACATGAACACACATACATACACACATGAACACACACACACATACACACACTAACACATTTGTGATGAGGAGTGTTCTCTCTGTAGCTTCCTGCAAACACCCCCGACACGCTGGGATTAGAACCATCGACTCACGTCTGGCAGAGAAGAAGAAACAGGATATGAAAGATGAACTGATGACAACTGATAGGATACACACTCATGACACACACTCTGACCCACACACATGAACACACTCTGACCCACACACATGAACACACTCTGACCCACACACATGAACGCACACATGAACACACATGAACACACTCTGACCCACACTCTGACCCACACACATGAACACACTCTGACCCACACACATGAACACACTCTGACCCACACACATGAACACACTCTGACCCACACACATGAACACACTCTGACCCACACACATGAACACACTCTGACCCACACACATGAACACACTCTGACCCACACACATGAACACACACATGAACACACTCTGACCCACACACATGAACACACTCTGACCCACACACATGAACACACTCTGACCCACACACATGACCCACACACATGAACACACACATGAACACACTCTGACCCACACACATGAACACACACATGAACACACACATGAACACACCCTGACCTGACCCACACACTGACACACACACATGAACACACACATGAACACACACTGACCCACACACATGAACACACTCTGACCCACACACATGAACACACTCTGACCCACACACATGAACACACTCTGACCCACACACATGAACACACTCTGACCCACACACATGAACACACTCTGACCCACACACATGAACACACTCTGGCCCACACTCTGACCCACACACATGAACACACTCTGACCCACACACATGAACACACACATGAACACACACATGAACACACTCTGACCCACACACATGAACACACTCTGACCCACACACATGAACACACTCTGACCCACACACATGAACACACTCTGACCCACACACATGAACACACACATGGACACACATGAACACACTCTGACCCACACTCTGACCCACACACATGAACACACACACTCTGATCCACACACATGAACACACTCTGACCCACACACATGAACACACTCTGACCCACACACATGAACACACTCTGACCCACACACATGAACACACTCTGACCCACACACATGAACACAAATGAACACACACATGAACACACACATGAACACACACACTCTGACCCACACACATGACACACACACACTCTGAACCACCACACTCAGTGACCCACACACATGAACACACACATGACCACACACATGAACACACACATGAACACACACATGAACACACTCTGACCCACACACATGAACACACATGAACCACACACACACATCAACACACTCATGACCCAACCCCCCAACACACATGACACCACACACACATGAACACACATGACACACACACATGAACACACACCTGACACACACACATGGAACACACTCTGACACACACATGAACACACACATGAACACACACATGACCCACACACATGAACACACTATGACCCACACACATGAACACACACATGAACACACACACATGAACACACATGAACACACTATGACCCACACACATGAACACACTCTGACCACACACACACACATGAACACACACATGAACACACACATGAGACACACATGAACACACATGAACACACACATGAAACACACATGAACACACACTGGAACACACATGAACACACATGAACACACACACATGAACACACATGAACACACACATGAACACACATGAACACACACATGAACACACACACATGAACACACACACATGAACACACACACATGAACACACATGAACACACATACACACACACACACACATGAACACACACATGAACACACACACATGAACACACACACATGAACACACACACATGAACACACACATGAACACACACACATGAACACACACATGAACACACATGAACACACATGAACACACACATGAACACACACATGAATACACACACTTTGACACACACACATTGACACACACATGGACATACATTGACACACACACATTGACACACACATGGACATACATTGATACACACATGAATACACACACATTGACACACACACATTGACACACACATGGACATACATTGACACACACATGAATACACACACATTGACACACACATGGACATACATTGACACACACATGAATACACACACATTGACACACACACATTGACACACACATGGACATACATTGATACACACATGAATACACACACATTGACACACACACATTGACACACACATGGACATACATTGACACACACATGAATACACACACATTGACACACACATGGACATACATTGACACACACATGAATACACACACATTGACACACACACACTGACACACACGGACATACATTGACACACACATGAATACACACACATTAACAAACACACATTGACACACACATGGACATACATTGACACACACATGAATACACACACATTAACAAACACACATTGACACACACATGGACATACATTGACACACACATACATTGACACACACATGAACACACACACATTGACACACACATGAATACACACACATTGACACACACACATTGACACACACATGGACATGCATTGACACACACATAAACACACACACATTGACACACACATGAATACACACACTTTGACACACACACATTGACACACACATGGACATACATTGACACACACATGAATACACACACATTGACACACACACATTGACACACACATGGACATACATTGACACACACATGAACACACACACATTGACACACACATGAATACACACACATGGACAAACATTGACACACACATGAACACACACACATTGACACACACATGAACACACACATGAACACAAATGAACATACATTGACACACACATGAACACACACACATTGACACACACATGGACATACATTGACACACACATGAACACACACACATGAACACACATTGACACACACATGAATACACACACATTGACACACACATGAACACACATGAACACAAATGAACACACATGACACACACTGACACACACATGAACACACATGAACAACATTGACACACACATGAACACACATGAACACACACATGAATACACACACATTGACACACACATGAACACACACATGAACACACATGAACACACATTGACACACACATGAATACACACACATTGACACACACATGAACACACACATGAACACACATGAACACAAATGAACATACATTGACACACACATGAACACACACATGAACACACATGAACATACATTGACACACACATGAACACACATGAACACACACATGAACACACATGGACATACATTGACACACACATGAACACACACACATTGACACACACATGGACATACATTGACACACACATGAACACACACACATGAACACACATTGACACACACATGAATACACACACATTGACACACACATGAACACACATGAACACACACATAACACACATGACTACATTGACACACACATGAACCCACACATTGACACACACTGGACATACATTGACACACACATACACACACACATGAACACACATGACACACACTGAACCCTCTGAACTACATGCCACCTGCACACACTGACACACATGAACATACATTGACACACACATGAACACACATGAACACACACATGAACACACACATGAACACACACATGAACACACATGAACACAAATGAACATACATTGACACACACATGAACACACACATGAACACACACATGAATACACACATGAACATACATTGACACACACATGAACACACACATGACACACACATGAACATACATTGACACACACATGAACACACACACATTGACACACAGCATGAAGGTTTCCTTCAGTGTTGCCATGGTGACCAGAGGCAGCTGTGTTTTCATTCACGTCCTCTGGTCACGTGATCTCAAACCGCTCAAGATCACGTGACGCTGGAAGAGTTGCTGCAGTCACTCGCTGCACCACACTGCCCCCTGCTGGCGTTATGGCGGAAGTTGCGTGTAAGAAGGAAAAGCAAAACTAGAGATTTATTCATAATTTATTCATGTCCTTAGAAAAATACACGTTTGTTTTTGTTTTGTTAGATAGATATGAAGTAAACAAACAACTGATGAAGATAAATGTGTTTGTTTGTAAACATCATCAAAGAAGGTGTGTTCTTCAAACACACACATGAAAACATATGTACACATTTGTTCATGTGTGTGTGTTCATGTTTGTTTGTGTTTATGTTTGTGTTCATGTTCGTGTGTGTTTGTGTGTGTGTCTTCATGTGTGTATGTTCATGTTTGCGTCTTCATGTTATGTGTCTTCGTGTGTGTGTGTGTTTGTTGGTGTGTGTTCATTCGTGTGTGTTTGTTCATGTGTGTGCTTGTGTGTGTTCATGTTTTTATTCGTTTGTGTGTGTGTTCATGTTTGTTTGTGTTTATGTTTGAATGTTTGTGTTCCTGTTCGTGTGGATTTATGTTTGTGTGTGTGTTAATATTTGTGTCTTTATGTATGAGTGTTCATGTGTGTTTGTTCATGTATATGTTCATATGTGTGTTCATTTACTTGTGTGTTCATACGTGTGTGTTCATGTTTGTTCATATGTGTGTGTTCATACGTGTGTGTTCATTTTTGTGTGTGTTCATGTTTGTTCATATGTGTGTGTTCATATGTATGTGTTCATACGTGTGTGTTCATGTTTGTGTGTTCATGTTTGTTCATATGTGTCTGTTTATTTACTTGTGTGTTCATATGTGTGTGTTCATGTTTGTGTGTTCATGTTTGTTCATATGTGTCTGTTTATTTACTTGTGTGTTCATATGTGTGTGTTCATGTTTGTTCATGTGTGTGTGTTCATGTATATGTTCATATGTGTGTGTTCATTGACTTGTGTGTTCATACGTGTGTGTTCATGTTTGTGTGTTCATGTGTGTTCATATGTGTGTGTTCATGTGTGTTCATATGTGTGTGTTCATATGTGTGTGTTCATGTGTGTTTGTTCATGTATATGTTCATATGTGTCTGTTTATTTACTTGTGTGTTCATATGTGTGTGTTCATGTTTGTGTGTTCATGTGTGTTCATATGTGTGTGTTCATGTGTGTTTGTTCATGTATATGTTCATATGTGTTGTTTATTTACTTGTGTGTTCATATGTGTGTGTTCATGTTTGTTCATGTGTGTGTGTTAATATGTGTGTGTTCATGTGTGTCCATATGTGTGTGTTCATATGTGTTTGTTCATGTGTGTGCTTGTGTGTGTTCATGTTTTTATTTGTTTGTTCATGTGTTTCATATGTGTGTGTTCATTGGTTGTTCATGTATGGGTGTTTATGTCTTGTTTGTTCATGTGTTAGTGTGTGTGTGTTCATGTTTGTTCATGTGTGTGTGTTAATATGTGTGTGTTCATGTGTGTCCATATGTGTGTGTTCTCATATGTTTGTTCATGTGTTAGTGTGTGTGTTCCTGTTCGTATGTGTTTATGTTTGTGTTTCGAGGACTGTACTGTGCAGTCTTGGGGTCCCCCAGGGAACAGTGTTAGCACCTTTCCTCTTTTCACTGCACACTGCAGACCTCCAACACCTGTCTCCCACCAGTCACCTGCAGAAGTTCTGGGGGACTCCGCATCGTCGGCCTCATTAAGGCCGGGATGACGGGCCCCACAGGGACTTGTCCAGGACTTTGTTGACTGGTGCCTGGAAAACCACCTCCAGATCAACTCCAGCAAAACTAAGGAGTTGATTGTGGATTTCCGGCGGTGTCCCTCCATCTCCCCCTCACCACTGAACATCCAGGGACAGGACATTGAGATTGTCACGACTTACAAGTTCCTGGGTGTTCACCTCAACAACCGCCTGGACTGGGTGGATAACACTGCTGCTCTTTATAAAAAAGGGCGGAGTAGAATCTACCGGCTCCGGAGGTTGAGGTCGTTTGGTGTCCAGGGGTCACTCCTGAAGTCATTCTAAGACTCAGTAGTGGCCTCTGCCATCTTCAACGGTGTGGTCTGCTGGGGGAGCAGCATGACAGCAAAGGATAGGGCTAAACTGGACAGCCTTATTAAGAAGGCCGGTTACGTCCTAGGGCGCCCCCTGGATCCTGTGGAGGAAGTGACTGGGAGGAGGATACAGAGAAAGCTGGGCTCCATGAGGAGGAACTTGTCTCACCCTCTCCAGCACACACTGAGGGCATTGAGGAGCTCCATCAGTGATAGGATGCTCCATCCCAGGTGTGTGAGGGAGAGGTACCTCCTTCCTCCTGCTGCCATCAGACTCCACAACAAGAACACCTTTTCTTCTTGCTATTTTTGTATATATGATAGTGTATATAATATATATATAATATTTAATATATATATGTATATATAATATATATATAATATATATATGTAAATAATATAGGGCAGATTTTTATTCTATTCTATTTAGATCTTTCTTTTCATTTTATTATTCTATTTCTGGGTGTTTTTTTTATTTTTTATTTGAGGTATTGCGCTTGCTGTTGTTATGTGTGTTCATTTACTTGTGTGTTTATACGTGTGTGTTCATGTTTGTGTGTTCATATGTGTGTGTTTACGTGTATGTGTTCATATGTGTGTGTTCATATGTGTGTGTTCATATATGTGTGTTCATATGTGTGTGTTCATACGTGTGTGTTCATGTTTGTGTGTTCATATGTCTGTGTTCATATGTGTGTGTTTACGTGTATGTGTTCATATATGTGTGTTCATATGTGTGTGTTTACGTGTATGTGTTCATATGTGTGTGTTCATATGTGTGTGTTCATATATGTGTGTTCATACGTGTGTGTTCATGTTTGTGTGTTCATATGTCTGTGTTCATATGTGTGTGTTTACGTGTATGTGTTCATATATGTGTGTTCATATGTGTGTGTTCATATGTGTGTGTTTACGTGTATGTGTTCATATGTGTGTGTTCATATTTGTGTGTTCATATGTGTGTGTTCATATGTGTGTGTTCATATGTGTGTGTTCATATATGTGTGTTCATATGTGTGTGTTCATACGTGTGTGTTCATATGTGTGTGTTCATATTTGTGTGTTCATATGTGTGTGTTCATATATGTGTGTTCATATGTGTGTGTTCATACGTGTGTGTTCATGTTTGTGTGTTCATATGTGTGTGTTCATATGTGTGTGTTTACGTGTATGTGTTCATATATGTGTGTTCATATGTGTGTGTTCATATGTGTGTGTTTACGTGTATGTGTTCATATGTGTGTGTTCATATTTGTGTGTTCATATGTGTGTGTTCATATGTGTGTGTTCATACGTGTGTGTTCATGTTTGTGTGTTCATATGTGTGTGTTTACGTGTATGTGTTCACATGTGTGTGTTCATGTTTGTGTGTTCACGTGTGTGTGTTCATATATGTGTGTTCATATGTGTGTGTTCATATGTGTGTGTGTTCATATGTGTGTGTTCATATGTGTGTGTGTTCATATGTGTGTGTTTACGTGTATGTGTTCATATTATAGGTGTGTGTTCATATGTGTGTGTTCATATGTGTGTGTGTTCATATGTGTGTGTTTACGTGTATGTGTTCATATTATATGTGTGTGTTCATATGTGTGTGTTTACGTGTATGTGTTCATATTAAATGTTTGTGTTCATATGTGTGTGTTTACGTGTATGTGTTCATATTATATGTGTGTGTTCATATGTGTGTGTTCATATGTGTGTGTTTACGTGTATGTGTTCATATTATATGTGTGTGTTCATATGTGTGTGTGTTCATATGTGTGTGTGTTCATATGTGTGTGTTTACGTGTATGTGTTCATATTATATGTGTGTGTTCATATGTGTGTGTTCATATGTGTGTGTTCATATGTGTGTGTTCATATGTGTGTGTTCATATGTGTGTGTTTACGTGTATGTGTTCATATTATATGTGTGTGTTCATATGTGTGTGTGTTCATATGTGTGTGTTCATATGTGTGTGTTCATATATGTGTGTGTTCATATGTGTGTGTTCATATGTGTGTGTTCATAAGTGTGTGTTCATATGTGTGTGTTTACGTGTGTGTTCATATGTGTGTGTTTACGTGTGTGTTCATATGTGTGTGTTTACGTGTGTGTTCATATGTGTGTGTTTACGTGTATGTGTTCATATTATGTGTGTGTTCATATGTGTGTGTTCATATGTGTGTGTTCATATGTGTGTGTTCATATGTGTGTGTTCATATGTGTGTGTCTCTGGACTGAAGCTGCAACTCTGACCATATGTTGCGGGTCGTCACTTGTTGACGCCTCCTCAGTTGATCAAACCAATCAGATCGAGGCATCGCGTCCAAACAGCTACAAGTCCCGCCTTTCTTTGTTGGCTCGACCAATCAGAAGGCGCGAGGCTGTGCTCGGTGGACGCAGCAGCAGCAGCGGACGCTCGTCGCTCACCTGCCCGGCATGAGAGCTCGCTGTCCGGCTGTGGTCTGAGGAGCGACCCGGAGGCCGGAGGAGCCGCTGGAGGAGCCGCTGGAGGGTCGAGCTGGACGAAGCGTCGCCGCACATCCGGGTCAGTCTGTCAATCTAAAGCACCTCTTGATGGACGCGAACAGAGCGAGCCTGTCACTCAAACGTCAGGTTCGATCGGACCATCACCTGTCAGCATCTACCTGTCGTCACGTGATCGCACCTGTCGTCAGGTTCCTCCATCTGTTCGTGTCACGTGATAGAAGTTCTGAGGAGAGCATCGAACGCGTCTGTCGCGCTCTTACTCTGAAACTCGCGTGTAGCTTCCGGTCAGCGTGGCTGACGGTACCGAGGGTGAAGTCGGTACCAGAAGAAGACGCGGTTCGACGGTCCGTCATGAACGACCTCCCGGCGTCTATTTTCAGAACCTCGTGACGTCAGAGGCGGATTATGCGCGAGAGTCCCGCGGATCCGGACCCTCGACGCTCGGAACCGCCTGTAGAACCCGCGGGTCTGACCCGAGAGACGCGGAACCTTCTCCTGCTCGGATCCCGGATGTAAGCGTCACGTGTCACTGCGATCAAACCGTAACGTTATCGATTTTCCTCTGTATCGAAAGTTTTTTTCCCGGTTAAACCTAAATATCGACGCACTGATCGATTATTAACGCGTTAATCACAAGCTTCACTCGGAGAAAGTGTGTGATTGGATGGAATTGAACCAACAACTTCTGAGTCAACACTCGCCACGTGGTTCTGATGTAAACAAACTTAACATGTAGCTAATGCTAACACCTGTGCTGTGTCTCTTACTTCTTAGTGTACTAGAAGTTAGTGTGCATCAGGGTAGTGTACGTACTAACTAGTAACTAATCCTCCACAGATAGTATGTCTCAAATCACATACTTCTCTTAGTATACTAGAAGTTAGTGTGCATCAGGATAGTGTACATACTTACTAGTAACTAATCCTCCACAGATAGTATGTCTCAAACATACTTCTCTTAGTATACTAGAAGTTAGTATGCATCAGGATAGTGTATGTACTAACTAGTAACTAATCCTCCACAGATAGTATGTCTCAAATCACATACTTCTCTTAGTATACTAGAAGTTAGTATGCATCAGGATAGTGTATGTACTAACTAGTAACTAATCCTCCACAGATAGTATGTCTCAAATCACATACTTCTCTTAGTATACTAGAAGTTAGTATGCATCAGGATAGTGTACGTACTAACTAGTAACTAATCCTCCACAGATAGTATGTCTCAAACATACTTCTCTTAGTATACTAGAAGTTAGTATGCATCAGGATAGTGTACGTACTAACTAGTAACTAATCCTCCACAGATAGTATGTCTCAAATCACATACTTCTCTTAGTATACTAGAAGTTAGTATGCATCAGGATAGTGTACGTACTAACTAGTACGCAAATCCTCCACAGATAGTATGTCTCAAATGGCATTCTTTTCTTAGTATACTAGAAGTTAGTATGCATCAGGATAGTGTACGTACTAACTAGTAGCTAATTCTCCACAGATAGTATGTCTCAAACATACTTCTCTTAGTATACTAGAAGTTAGTATCATCAGGATAGTGTACGTACTAACTAGTAACTAATCCTCCACAGATAGTATGTCTCAAATCACATACTTCTCTTAGTATACTAGAAGTTAGTATCATCAGGATAGTGTACGTACTAACTAGTAACTAATCCTCCACAGATAGTATGTCTCAAACATACTTCTCTTAGTATACTAGAAGTTAGTATCATCAGGATAGTGTACGTACTAACTAGTAACTAATCCTCCACAGATAGTATGTCTCAAACATACTTCTCTTAGTATACTAGAAGTTAGTATCATCAGGATAGTGTACGTACTAACTAGTAACTAATCCTCCACAGATAGTTTGTCTCAAACATACTTCTCTTAGTATACTAGAAGTTAGTATCATCAGGATAGTGTACGTACTAACTAGTAACTAATCCTCCACAGATAGTATGTCTCAAATACATACTTCTCTTAGTATACTAGAAGTTAGTATCATCAGGATAGTGTACGTACTAACTAGTAACTAATCCTCCACAGATAGTATGTCTCAAATCACATACTTCTCTTAGTATACTAGAAGTTAGTATGCATCAGGATAGTGTACGTACTAACTAGTAACTAATCCTCCACAGATAGTATGTCTCAAACATACTTCTCTTAGTATACTAGAAGTTAGTATCATCAGGATAGTGTACGTACTAACTAGTAACTAATCCTCCACAGATAGTATGTCTCAAATCACATACTTCTCTTAGTATACTAGAAGTTAGTATCATCAGGATAGTGTACGTACTAACTAGTAACTAATCCTCCACAGATAGTATGTCTCAAACATACTTCTCTTAGTATACTAGAAGTTAGTATCATCAGGATAGTGTACGTACTAACTAGTAACTAATCCTCCACAGATAGTATGTCTCAAACATACTTCTCTTAGTATACTAGAAGTTAGTATCATCAGGATAGTGTACGTTCTAACTAGTTACTTATCCTTCACAGATAGTATGTCTCAAATCACATACTTCTCTTACTATACTAGAAGTTAGTATGCATCAGGGTAGTGTACGTACTAACTAGTAACTAATCCTCCACAGATAGTATGTCTCAAACATACTTCTCTTAGTATACTAGAAGTTAGTATCATCAGGATAGTGTACGTACTAACTAGTAACTAATCCTCCACAGATAGTATGTCTCAAACATACTTCTCTTAGTATACTAGAAGTTAGTATCATCAGGGTAGTGTACGTACTAACTAGTAACTAATCCTCCACAGATAGTATGTCTCAAACATACTTCTCTTAGTATACTAGAAGTTAGTATCATCAGGATAGTGTACGTACTAACTAGTAACTAATCCTCCACAGATAGTATGTCTCAAACATACTTCTCTTAGTATACTAGAAGTTAGTATCATCAGGATAGTGTACGTACTAACTAGTAACTAATCCTCCACAGATAGTATGTCTCAAACATACTTCTCTTAGTATACTAGAAGTTAGTATCATCAGGATAGTGTACGTACTAACTAGTAACTAATCCTCCACAGATAGTATGTCTCAAACATACTTCTCTTAGTATACTAGAAGTTAGTATCATCAGGGTAGTGTACGTACTAACTAGTAACTAATCCTCCACAGATAGTATGTCTCAAACATACTTCTCTTAGTATACTAGAAGTTAGTATCATCAGGATAGTGTACGTACTAACTAGTAACTAATCCTCCACAGATAGTATGTCTCAAATCACATACTTCTCTTAGTATACTAGAAGTTAGTATCATCAGGATAGTGTACGTACTAACTAGTAACTAATCCTCCACAGATAGTATGTCTCAAACATACTTCTCTTAGTATACTAGAAGTTAGTATCATCAGGATAGTGTACGTACTAACTAGTAACTAATCCTCCACAGATAGTATGTCTCAAACATACTTCTCTTAGTATACTAGAAGTTAGTATGCATCAGGATAGTGTACGTACTAACTAGTAACTAATCCTCCACAGATAGTATGTCTCAAACATACTTCTCTTAGTATACTAGAAGTTAGTATCATCAGGATAGTGTACGTACTAACTAGTAACTAATCCTCCACAGATAGTATGTCTCAAACATACTTCTCTTAGTATACTAGAAGTTAGTATGCATCAGGATAGTGTACGTACTAACTAGTAACTAATCCTCCACAGATAGTATGTCTCAAACATACTTCTCTTAGTATACTAGAAGTTAGTATCATCAGGATAGTGTACGTACTAACTAGTAACTAATCCTCCACAGATAGTATGTCTCAAACATACTTCTCTTAGTATACTAGAAGTTAGTATCATCAGGATAGTGTACGTACTAACTAGTAACTAATCCTCCACAGATAGTATGTCTCAAACATACTTCTCTTAGTATACTAGAAGTTAGTATCATCAGGATAGTGTACGTACTAACTAGTAACTAATCCTCCACAGATAGTATGTCTCAAACATACTTCTCTTAGTATACTAGAAGTTAGTATGCATCAGGATAGTGTACGTACTAACTAGTAACTAATCCTCCACAGATAGTATGTCTCAAACATACTTCTCTTAGTATACTAGAAGTTAGTATCATCAGGATAGTGTACGTACTAACTAGTAACTAATCCTCCACAGAAAGTATGTCTCAAACATACTTCTCTTAGTATACTAGAAGTTAGTATCATCAGGATAGTGTACGTACTAACTAGTAACTAATCCTCCACAGATAGTATGTCTCAAACATACTTCTCTTAGTATACTAGAAGTTAGTATGCATCAGGATAGTGTACGTACTAACTAGTAACTAATCCTCCACAGATAGTATGTCTCAAACATACTTCTCTTAGTATACTAGAAGTTAGTATCATCAGGGTAGTGTACGTACTAACTAGTAACTAATCCTCCACAGATAGTATGTCTCAAACATACTTCTCTTAGTATACTAGAAGTTAGTATGCATCAGGATAGTGTACGTACTAACTAGTAACTAATCCTCCACAGATAGTATGTCTCAAATCACATACTTCTCTTAGTATACTAGAAGTTAGTATGCATCAGGATAGTGTACATACTAACTAGTAACTAATCCTCCACAGATAGTATGTCTCAAACATACTTCTCTTAGTATACTAGAAGTTAGTATGCATCAGGATAATGTACGTACTAACTAGTAACTAATCCTCCACAGATAGTATGTCTCAAACATACTTCTCTTAGTATACTAGAAGTTAGTATCATCAGGATAGTGTACGTACTAACTAGTAACTAATCCTCCACAGATAGTATGTCTCAAACATACTTCTCTTAGTATACTAGAAGTTAGTATCATCAGGATAGTGTACGTACTAACTAGTAACTAATCCTCCACAGATAGTATGTCTCAAACATACTTCTCTTAGTATACTAGAAGTTAGTATGCATCAGGATAGTGTACATACTAACTAGTAACTAATCCTCCACAGATAGTATGTCTCAAACATACTTCTCTTAGTATACTAGAAGTTAGTATCATCAGGATAGTGTACGTACTAACTAGTAACTAATCCTCCACAGATAGTATGTCTCAAACATACTTCTCTTAGTATACTAGAAGTTAGTATGCATCAGGATAGTGTACATACTAACTAGTAACTAATCCTCCACAGATAGTATGTCTCAAACATACTTCTCTTAGTATACTAGAAGTTAGTATCATCAGGATAGTGTACGTACTAACTAGTAACTAATCCTCCACAGATAGTATGTCTCAAACATACTTCTCTTAGTATACTAGAAGTTAGTATCATCAGGATAGTGTACGTACTAACTAGTAACTAGTGGCGCTAGTGTTCCTACAGCTGGTTGAAACCATGGTTAAAGTATGTGATTTAAGACACGGCACTGAAGTGCTAATGTAGCTAAACTTCTTGTGCTAACATGTTCTAATCGTGGCTAATGCTAACACACAACTGAAGTGCTAATGTAGCTAAACTTCTTGTGCTAACATGTTCTAATCGTGGCTAATGCTAACACACAACTGAAGTGCTAATGTAGCTAAACTTCTTGTGCTAACATGTTCTAATCGTGGCTAATGCTAACATACCTGAAGTGCTAATGTAGCTAAACTTCTTGTGCTAACATGTTCTAGTCGTGGCTAATGCTAACACACCTGAAGTGCTGATGTAGCTAAACTTCTTGTGCTAACATGTTCTAATCGTGGCTAATGCTAACACACCTGAAGTGCTAATGTAGCTAAACTTCTTGTTCTAACATGTTCTAATCGTGGCTAATGCTAACACACAACTGAAGTGCTAATGTAGCTAAACTTCTTGTGCTAACATGTTCTAATCGTGGCTAATGCTAACACACAACTTAAGTGCTAATGTAGCTAAACTTCTTTTGCTAACATGTTCTAGTCGTGGCTAATGCTAACACACCTGAAGTGCTAATGTAGCTAAACTTCTTGTGCTAACATGTTCTAATCGTGGCTAATGCTAACACACCTGAAGTGCTAATGTAGCTAAACTTCTTGTGCTAACATGTTCTAATCGTGGCTAATGCTAACACACCTGAAGTGCTAATGTAGCTAAACAACATGTTCTAGTCGTGGCTAATGCTAACACACCTGAAGTGCTAATGTAGCTAAACTTCTTTTGCTAACATGTTCTAGTCGTGTCTAATGCTAACACACCTGAAGTGCTAATGTAGCTAAACTTCTTTTGCTAACATGTTCTAGTCGTGGCTAATGCTAACACACACCTGAAGTGCTAATGTAGCTAAACTTCTTGTGCTAACATGTTCTAATCGTGGCTAATGCTAACACACAACTGAAGTGCTAATGTAGCTAAACTTCTTGTTCTAACATGTTCTAATCGTGGCTAATGCTAACACACCTGAAGTGCTAATGTAGCAAAACTTCTTGTGCTAACATGTTCTAATCGTGGCTAATGCTGACACACCTGAAGTGCTAATGTAGCTAAACTTCTTGTGCTAACATGTTCTAATCGTGGCTAATGCTGACACACCTGAAGTGCTAATGTAGCTAAACTTCTTGTGCTAACATGTTCTAATCGTGGCTAATGCTAACACACCTGAAGTGCTAATGTAGCTAAACTTCTTGTGCTAACATGTTCTAATCGTGGCTAATGCTAACACACAACTGAAGTGCTAATGTAGCTAAACTTCTTGTGCTAACATGTTCTAATCGTGGCTAATGCTAAGACACACCTGAAGTGCTAATGTAGCTAAACTTCTTGTTCTAACATGTTCTAATCGTGGCTAATGCTAACACACACTGAAGTGCTAATGTAGCAAAACTTCTTGTGCTAACATGTTCTAATCGTGGCTAATGCTAACACACAACTGAAGTGCTAATGTAGCTAAACTTCTTGTGCTAACATGTTCTAATCGTGGCTAATGCTGACACACCTGAAGTGCTAATGTAGCTAAACTTCTTGTTCTAACATGTTCTAATCGTGGCTAATGCTAACACACCTGAAGTGCTAATGTAGCAAAACTTCTTGTGCTAACATGTTCTAATCGTGGCTAATGCTAACACACAACTGAAGTGCTAATGTAGCTAAACTTCTTGTGCTAACATGTTCTAGTCGTGGCTGATGCTTACACACACCTGAAGTGCTAATGTAGCTAAACTTCTTGTGCTAACATGTTCTAATCGTGGCTAATGCTAACACACCTGAAGTGCTAATGTAGCTAAACTTCTTGTGCTAACATGTTCTAGTCGTGGCTAATGCTAACACACAACTGAAGTGCTAATGTAGCTAAACTTCTTGTGCTAACATGTTCTAATCGTGGCTAATGCTAACACACCTGAAGTGCTAATGTAGCTAAACTTCTTGTGCTAACATGTTCTAATCGTGGCTAATGCTAACACACAACTGAAGTGCTAATGTAGCTAAACTTCTTGTGCTAACATGTTCTAATCGTGGCTAATGCTAACACACAACTGAAGTGCTAATGTAGCTAAACTTCTTGTGCTAACATGTTCTAGTCGTGGCTAATGCTAACACACCTGAAGTGCTAATGTAGCTAAACTTCTTGTGCTAACATGTTCTAGTCGTGGCTAATGCTAACACACAACTGAAGTGCTAATGTAGCTAAACTTCTTGTGCTAACATATTCTAGTCGTGGCTAATGCTAACATACTTGAAGTGCTAATGTAGCTAAACTTCTTGTGCTAACATGTTCTAGTCGTGGCTAATGCTAACACACAACTGAAGTGCTAATGTAGCTAAACTTCTTGTGCTAACATGTTCTTGTCGTGGCTAATGCTACCGATGCTAAACTAGCTTCTCCGCTAACGCTGTGTCTCCAGCAGGTCTCCCTGAGATGCAGTTCTACCCAGCGACCACCGGGGCGGCGCTGTGACCGATGACTGGACCCACGTCCCCCAGCCGACCCGGGACCTCGTCGGGGAAGCTGAGCCGCCTGGGCCGGTCCAAGAGCAGCAGCTCGCACTGCCTGCTGCGCTGCACGCCCGCCCGCCCGGCCCCCCGCCTCGCCCCCCCGCCGCGACCAGCGCTCGCCCGAGGAGGACAAGGACGGCGGCGTCCTCTTCTACGTCAACCGCTGCGGCTTCCCTATAGAGGGCGCCACCTGGGACAGGATGTGGGCGCATGTCGCCGCCGTGCACCCCGAGGGTCAGGACATGGTGCAGCGCATCCGTCACGCTGCCTACCTGTCCAGGGTGAGACGCTGATGTGTGTCTGTGACACAACAACACAACATCACACGACAACACACAACATCACACAACATCACACAACATCACACAACATCACACAACATCACACAGACATCACACGACATCACATAAACATCACATAAACATCACATAAACATCACATAAACATCACATAAACATCACATAAACATCACATAAACATCACATAAACATCACACAACATCACATAAACATCACACAACATCACACGACAACACACAACACACGACATCACACAACATCAGACAACATCACACATCATCTGTGTTTCCAAAAACATCGTGTGTGTCTGCCTGTCTGTGTGTGTGTGTGTGTCTTTCTCTCTGTGTGTGTCCGTGTGTCCATGTGTGTGTGTGTGTGCGCCTTTCTCTGTTTGCCTGTGTGTGTGTTTCCGTGTGTGTGTCTTTCTCTGTGTGTGTGTGCGCGTGTGTGTGTCTTTCTCTGTGTGTGTGTGTGTGTCATTCTCTGTGTGCCTGTGTGTTACTCTGTGTGTTTCCATGTATGTGTGTGTGTGTGTGTCTTTGTCTGTTTGCCGTGTGTGTGTGTGTGTGTGTGTATGTGTGTGTGTGTGTGTGTGTGTGTGTGTGTTTCAAGTGGTGTGTGTATATGTGTGTGTGTGTGTGTGTGTGTGTGTGTGTGTGTACATGTGTGTGTTTGTGTCTTTGTCATGTGTGTGAGTACCTTTGTTCGTGTGTGTGTGTGTGTGTGTACCTGTGTTTTGTGTGTGTGTGTGTGTGTACATGTGTGTACATGTGTGTGAGATTATCCTGGTCAGATTGAAGTGGATTACCAGCATGTTTATATTCAGTGATTGAGGCCAACACAACAACAACACAACAACAACACACTGAGGTCAGAGAGTGTTGTGTTGTGTGTGTGTGTGTGTGTGTGTGTGTGTGTTGTGTGTGTGTTCTGGACTGGATGGAGACTCGGTGAGTCAGTAAGTTCTACTTCCTGTGCAGCAGGAACAACATCCTGTGATGATGTCATCAACCTACTGTGTGTAGAAGATATTTCCCAGAATGCTGTGCTGCACTGGAGACTCATAACACGCTTCATGTTCTTCTGTGTCTGCAGCAGCCGCTGCCTTCCATCCCGACCTTCAGAGCCTCGACCTCCGTCCCTGACTGGCTGCTGCTGGTGCAGAACTATATGAAGGCCCTGCAGTATCCTTACTGACTCCAGACTCCAGACTCCAGACTCCAGACTCCTGACTCCTGACTCCTGACTCCTGACTCCTGACTCCTGACTCCTGACTCCTGACTCCCGACTCCCGACTCCCGACTCCCGACTCCCGACTCCCGACTCCTGACCTTACTCCAGACCTCTGACTCCTGACTTCCAGCTCTGACTCCAGACTCTCCAGACCTCCAGACTCCTCCACCTCCGACTCTCCAGACTCTCCGACTCTCCGACTCTCCGACTCCGACTCTCCGACTCTCCTGACTCTCCACCTCCTGACTCTCCTGACTCTCCGACCTCCTGACTCTCCTGACTCTCCTGACTCTCCTGACTCTCCTGACTCTCCTGACTCTCCTGACTCTCCTGACTCTCCTGACTCTCCTGACTCTCCTGACTCTCCTGACTCTCCTGACTCTCCAGACTCTCCAGACTCTCCAGACTCTCCAGACTCTCCAGACTCTCCAGACTCTCCAGACTCTCCAGACACTCCAGACACTCCAGACACTCCAGACTCCCAGACTCCACATGTAAACTTCAGGTTAATCTTGACTCTCCTCAGATACAATCACACTGGAACTCAGTTTTTTGAGATCAAGAAGAGTCGACCTCTGTGTGGGTGAGTCACTCTCTACCTCCTCTTCATCCCTCTCTACCTCCTCTTCATCCCTCTCTTCCTCCTCTTCATCACTCTCTACCTCCTCTTCATCCCTCTCTACCTCCTCTTCATCCCTCTCTACCTCCTCTTCATCCCTCTCTACCTCCTCTTCATTCACTCTCTTCCTCTCTTCTCTTCATCCCTCTCTACCTCCTCTTCATCCCTCTCTTCCTCCTCTTCATCCCTCTCTACCTCCTCTTCATCCCTCTCTACCTCCTCTTCATCCCTCTCTACCTCCTCTTCATCCCTCTCTTCCTCCTCTTCATCCCTCTTTCCTCCTCTTCATCCTTCTCTTCTCTTCCATCCCTCTCTTCCTCCTCTTCATCCCTCTCTACCTCCTCTTCATCCCTCTCTACCTCCTCTTCATCCCTCTCTTCCTCCTCTTCCTCCCTCTCTACCTCCTCTTCCTCCCTCTCTTCCTTCCCTCTTCATCCCTCTCTACCTCCTCTTCCTCCCTCTCTTCCTCCTCTTCATCCCTCTCTTCCTCCTCTTCATCCCTCTCTTCCTCCTCTTCATCCCTCTCTTCCTCCTCTTCATCCCTCTCTTCCTCCTCTTCATCCCTCTCTTCCTCCTCTTCATCCCTCTCTTCCTCCTCTTCATCCCTCTCTTCCTCCTCTTCATCCCTCTCTTCCTCCTCTTCACTCAGGTTGATGGAAACAGCGAGAGAAATGATCCGAGAGTCTCTGCCAATCAAGTGTCTGGAAGCTGTGATCCTGGGAGTGTATCCTTCACACACACACACACACACACACACACACACACTCGCACATGCACACGCACATTCACACACATGCACGCACACACACTCGGCTGAAATCGATGACACATGATCTTGTCTCAGTTCTTCCTTCCCAGCTCTAACTCAACTAAACACTGTTGCCTGGCAACAAGCACTCCACAAACTCTACTAGAGACACACACACACACACACACTCACACACGACTGGTTAGTTACGACTTCAGATTTCTGTTTTAGGTTTGATACAGTTAAAATCTGGGGTCAAAGGTGACGCTCTAGGGGTCGGGCGAAGGTCACGGGCGAAGGTCACGGGCGAAGGTCACGGGCGAAGGTCACGGGTGTGAGTCCTTCACGTCTCCGCTCAGGTACCTGACCAACGGCCTGACGTCCCTGGAGAGGTTCCCCATCAGCTTCAAGACCCAGTTCTCGGGTCACTGCTTCCACCATGTGGTCCTGGGCGTGTACTGCGGCGGCAGGTACGGGTCTCTGGGCATGAGCCGCCGGCCGGACCTGATGTTCAAGCCCGCGACCCACCGCACGCTCGGGGACCTGGTGGCCGAGTTCGAGACCTCCTACAAGAGGTACCAGCACACGCTGAAGAAGGTGAGCGCCCGCACGCCGCCCCCTGACCCCCGGCTGACCCACCGCTAACCCCCCCGCGACCCCCGCAGGTGAAGATCGGGCTCTACGTGCCCCACGACCCGCACGTCTTCCAGCCCATCGAGTGGAAGCACCTGGTTCTGAACGTGGCCCGGCTCGGACCCGCCGAGGTGAAGCGGGAGCTGGAGAAGCACGGCCGCGACATGAGGATGAAGGTACGAGGTCAGAGGTCAGGGGTCGACTCTGTGACCTCGGGAGGGTGGGGCGCCGTGGCAACGGAGGCCCGTGTGTGTGTGTTTGTGTCGGCGAGATATGTAGGTCGGTTACACACTCTGCAGCTGTCGGGGGGGTTTGTTATTAATAGTACTTTGTGAGTCTGTTGTGTGTTTGTGTTTCTGGAGCGACACAAGTGAGAGTTTGTCACACACACCTACGTATACACACACACACACACAGACATTAACACACTCGTACATATATAAGGTAAAACTTTATTGAAATAGTTTAAATACACATGTGTATATACATACACACACACACACACGTGTATGCACTCATAAACACACTCACAGGTACACACGCATATACACGTCGACACACTCTTAAACACACACACGTGTGTAACTTGATGTCTTCAGCTGTTGTGTTGAAGCTGAGTCAGTTTCTCTTCTACACACACTTATCCCAGCTAGCCGTTTGTGTGTGTGTTCATGTGTGTGTGTTCACGTGTTTGTGTGTGTGTTCGTGTGTGTGTTCATGTGTGTGTGTGTGTGTTCATGTGTTTGTGTTCACGTGTTTGTGTGTGTGTTCATGTGTGTGTGTGTGTGTGTTCATGTGTGTGTGTTCATGTGTGTGTGTTCATGTGTGTGTGTTCACGTGTTTGTGTGTGTGTTCATGTGTGTGTGTTCACGTGTTTGTGTGTGTGTTCGTGTGTGTGTGTTCACGTGTTTGTGTGTGTGTTCATGTGTGTGTTCATGTGTGTATTCATGTGTGTGTTGATGTGTGTGTTGACATGTGTGTGTACATGTGTGTGTACATGTGTGTGTACATGTGTGTGTTCACGTGTGTGTACATGTGTGTACATGTGTGTGTTCCTGAATCCCCGACCGGCATCAGTGAAAGACTGATGACCTGGCGGATTCCACTCACCAACAACCGTCATGCCACTCTCATCAGTGCATACGCCCCAACACTGGATGCTGACCCTGAGTGCAAGGAACTCTTCTATGCCTCCCTGCACTCCGCCATAAATAAAACCCCCCCTACCGACAAGCTCATTCTCCTTGGGGATTTTAACGCGAGAGTGGGCTCTGACGGTGTGCTTTGGAAGGATGTGCTTGGGCAGCACGGTGTTGGTAAGCTCAATGAGAATGGTCTTCGCCTCCTCACTCTCTGCTCTGAGTATCGGCTGGTCATCACCAACACCTTGTTCCAAATGAAGAACAAATTCAAGACCTCCTGGCAGCACCCCCGCTCTAAACACTGGCACCTCCTTGATTATATCATCGTCCGCCAAGCTGACAGGAAGGAGGTGCGAGTCACCAGAGCCATGCGTGGAGCTGACTGTTGGACTGACCACCTCTTGATCAGAACCAAACTCACCCTGGAACTCCGTCGTCCACTGAGGAAAACACCACCCTGCAAGAAGCTCAATTGCGATGCACTGAAGTCTCCGCACTCAGTCAACCAGCTCAGGGAACAATCCAATCTCCCTGAAACACCAGCCGTTCCTGACATCAGCTCTACCTGGAGCACTCTACGCACTGCTATCTACCAGGCGGCAGTAGAGTCTGTAGGGTACACCAGACGGCGACACCAAGACTGGTTTGATAATAGCGCACCAGGTATCCACAACCTACTTCAGGCAAAGCACAAGGCCCTTGCAGCTCACCTTTCCAACCCCAAGTCCACCTCGCTGAAGGCCCACTTCACCAACATTCGGGCTGAAACCCAGCGCACCCTCAGAGCCATGGAGAATGACTGGTGGACAAAGAAAGCACATGAGATCCAGCATCACGCGGACACTAACAACTCCCACGCTTTCTATGACGCCATCAAGGTCATCTATGGCCCACAGAGGAAAAACATATCTCCGGTCAGATCAGAAGATGGTACCATCCTGTACAAGGACAAACAACAGATCCTGGACAGATGGGCTGAGCACTTCAACACCCTGCTGAACACCTCATATCCAACCAGGATGGACACACTTGCTGACCTCCCATGCCTCCCAACCGTCACAGATCTGGATTCCTCCCCCAGCTTTGCTGAAGTACGAAAAGCCATCGCTGGCCTGAAGAACAATAAGAGCCCGGGGCTTGATGGAATCCCGGCAGAAATACTGAAGCATGGCGGATACCTGCTCACCCGCAGACTACACCAACTGATCAGTACCATCTGGTCATCTGAAGTCATCCCGCAAGATTGGAAGGATGCCAACATCATCACAATCTTTAAGCGCAAAGGTGACAAAGCAGACTGCGGTAATAGCAGGGGCATTTCCCTCCTATCGGTTGCCGGAAAGGTGCTAGCACGGGTGATGCTCCTTCGACTAGCATCTCATGCTACTGATAACATCCTGCCCGAATCCCAGTGTGGTTTTAGGCAACAGCGCAGCACCATTGACATGATCTTTGTTGCTAGACAGGTACAGGAAAAATGCAGAGAACACTGCAAGGACCTGTACCTAGCTTTCATTGATCTGTCCAAGGCCTTCGACACAGTAAACCGGGAACTGCTGTGGGATGTGCTGGGGAAGCTGGGGTTTCCACCAAAGTTCAGGAACATCTTGCGGCAGTTCCATGATGGAATGCAGTGTGAGTGTTGGTGGCCAGCAGTCTCCCTTCTTCAGTGTGGATGTGGGGGTCAAGCAAGGGTGTGTCCTAGCCCCTACCATCTTCAACATTTTCCTCTCCACCGTCACCATCCTCTCTCACAAACTCCTGGACCCAGCAGATGGGGTACAGATACAGTACAGACTGGATGGCAACCTCTTCAATATTCGGCGCCTTCAAGCCTTCACCAAAACCACCAACCAACACATCTTAGAACTACAGTATGCAGATGACTGTGCTCTCCTTGCCCACTCACCAGAATCCCTACAGCGTGCGTTAAACGTGGTCGCATCCATCTACAGCGCCATTGGTCTCCAAATCAACATCAGGAAAACAGATAGTTGTCCAGGAGTTCACCCACCAAACACATGTGCGTACCTTCAACCTCGATGGTCATCCCCTTGCCATCGTCCCACACTTCACCTACCTAGGCAGCATTCTGTCCCCCTCCTGCAACATTGATGATGACATCCAGGTCCGAGTCGGACTGGCCTCTGCTGCCTTTGGCAGGCTTAGCTCCAGGGTATTCCACAACAGGAACCTCACCAGCTCCACCAAAGCAGCTGTGTACAAGGCGGTCTGCCTCTCTACACTGCTGTACGGGCCGGAAACCTGGACACCCTACCAGAGGCACATAAAAACACTAGAGGCCTTCCACATCCGCTGCCTTCAAAGGATCCTGGGTGTGTCCTGGGAAGACAGGGTGCCACATGCTGATATTCTTGAACGGACCAACACACCTACCATCGCCGTGCTCCTTGCAAAGAAACACCTGCGCTGGGTTGGGCATGTGATCCGTATGCCTGCCCACCGCTTGCCCAGGCAAATCCTCTACGGCCAACTTCTGGGTGGCCAGAGATCTGCTGGTGGTCCAAAAAAGCGCTTCAAGGACCATCTTAAAACCCTCCTGAAGCAGTGCAACATTTCACCTGCAGCACTAGAGTCCCAGACTGCTGATCGCTATACCTGGAGTTCCTCCTGCCACCAGGGAGCTGCTCACCTTCAGGAGCCACAGAGAGGAGGATACGGCGACGTGCACTGAGGCATCAGCCTGCTACAGGGCCCACACCCTCCAGTGCCACGTACCTCTGTCCCTCCTGTGGCAAAACCTGCGGATCCCGCATCGGCCTGCACAGCCACATGGCTATGAACCCCCGCAACACACCCCAATAAATGTCTATTCATTAAAAATGGAGCAACGTCATCATCGTTATCGATGGACTGCCATAAGACATGTGTGTGTTCATGTGTGTTGATGTGTGTACATGTGTGTGTTGATGTGTGTACATGTGTGTACATGTGTGTGTTGACATGTGTGTACATGTGTGTACATGTGTGTGTTGACATGTGTGTACATGTGTGTACATGTGTGTACATGTGTGTACATGTGTGTTGACATGTGTGTACATGTGTGTGTTGATGTGTGTTGATGTGTTTACATGCGTGTTGATGTGTGTACATGTGTGTGTTGATGTGTGTTGATGTGTGTACATGTGTGTACATGTGTGTGTTGATGTGTGTACATGTGTGTGTTGATGTGTGTTGATGTGTTTACATGTGTGTTGATGTGTGTACATGTGTGTGTTGATGTGTGTACATGTGTGTGTTGATGTGTGTACATGTGTGTACATGTGTGTGTTGATGTGTGTACATGTGTGTACATGTGTGTGTTGATGTGTGTTGATGTGTGTTGATGTGTGTTGATGTGTGTACATGTGTGTACATGTGTGTGTTGATGTGTGTACATGTGTGTGTTGATGTGTGTTGATGTGTGTACATGTGTGTACATGTGTGTGTTGATGTGTGTACATGTGTGTGTTGATGTGTGTACATGTGTGTTGATGTGTGTACATGTGTGTTGATGTGTGTACATGTGTGTGTTCCTCCTGCAGATCCTCAAGTCGTCCAGCGCTCAGTCTCCCATCAAGGAGAGAAGTCGTGGAAAGTCTCTGTCGCCACGACGACATCAAAGCAGTCCTGAGAAGAGACTCACACACAGACGAGACAAATCGTGAGTGTGTGTGTGTGTTTGTGTGTGTGTGTGTGTGTGTGTGTATGAGTGTGTGTGTGTGTATGAGTGTGTGTGTGTGTGTGTTCATGTGTGTGTGTGTGTGTGTGTATTCATGTGTTCATGTGTGTTTGTGTGTGTGTGTGTATGAGTGTGTGTGTGTGTGTGTGTATGAGTGTGTGTGTGTGTGTGTATGAGTGTGTGACTGTGTGTGTGTTCATGTGTGACTGTGTTTGTGTGTGTGTGTGTGTTCATAAGTACAGTTGTTGTCAAAGTTCAAGTGATTAATGTTAATAATAATAATAATGTTAATAATAATAATAATAATAATGTTAATAATAATGATGTTAATAATAATGATGTTAATAATAATAATGTTAATAATGTTAATAATAATAATAATAATGTTAATAATAATGATGTTAATAATAATAATGTTAATAATAATAATAATGTTAATAATAATGATGTTAATAATAATAATGTTAATAATAATAATAATAATAATGTTAATAATAATAATAATAATGTTAATAATAATGATGTTAATAATAATAATGTTAATAATAATAATGTTAATAATAATAATAATAATGTTAATATAATAATAATAATAATAATGTTAATAATAATGATGTTAATAATAATAATGTTAATAATAATGTTAATAATAATGTTAATAATAATAATAATGATAATGTTAATAATAATAATAATGTTAATAATAATGTTAATAATAATAATAATATTAATAATAATGTTAATAATAGTAATAATAATAATGTTAATAATAATGTTTATAATAGTAATAATAATAATGTTAATAATAATGTTAATAATAATGTTAATAATAATGTTAATAATAATAATAATGATAATGTTAATAATAATAATAATGTTAATAATAATGTTAATAATAGTAATAATAATAATGTTAATAATAATAATAATGATAATGTTAATAATAATGATAATGTTAATAATAGTAATAATAATAATGTTAATAATAATGATAATGTTAATAATAATAATAATGTTAATAATAATAATGATAATGTTAATAATAATAATAATAATAGTAATAATAATGTTAATAATAGTAATAATGATAATGTTAATAATAATAATAATGTTAATAATAATGTCAATAGCGCCCTCGTGTGGTCAGTCACTCACTAACCTTGTGTTGATCCTCAGACCTGCTGCTCTGGAGCGAAAATCTGCTGAACTGAGTCCATTCACTGATGGATACCAGATCAGGATCTGACCAGAGTCACTCCTCACTCCTCCTCACTCCTCACTCCTCCTCACTCCTCCTCACTCTTCCTCACTCCTCCTCACTCCTCACTCCTCCTCACTCCTCCTCACTCTTTACTCCTCACTCTTTACTCCTCACTCTCTTCCCTCCTCCTTACTCCTCCTCACTCCTCCTCACTCTTCCTCACTCTTCCTCACCTCTTCCCTCCTCCTTACTCCTCCTCACTCTTTACTCCTCACTCTCTTCCCTCCTCCTCACTCTTCACTCCTCACTCCTCACTCTCTTCCCTCCTCCTCACTCCTCCTCACTCTTCCCTCCTCCTCACTCCTCCTCACTCTTCCCCCCTCCTCACTCCTCCCTCCTCCTTACTCCTCCTCACTCTTTACTCCTCACTCTCTTCCCTCCTCCTCACTCTTCCTCACTCTCTTCCCTCCTCCTCACTCCTCCTCACTCTTCCTCACTCTCTTCCCTCCTCCTCACTCCTCACTCTTCCTCACTCTCTTCCCTCCTCCTCACTCCTCACTCTTCCTCACTCTCTTCCCTCCTCCTCACTCCTCACTCCTCCTCACTCTTCCTCACTCTCTTCCCTCCTCCTCACTCCTCACTCTTCCTCACTCTCTTCCCTCCTCCTCACTCCTCCTCACTCTTCCTCACTCTCTGCCCTCCTCCTCACTCCTCACTCCTCACTCACTCACACGTTCTCAGTGTTTTAAGTTAATTTTAGCCAAAAAGACTAAAGTTTGACGTAAGTTTTTAAGACGTATTTATATCGAAAGTTCTTCAAACTTTCTTTTACTCTCACGACTGATCGGATTTTCCGAACTCTTCAAAAATGACATTTCAATCACATGTCAATCACATGTCAATCACATGATGATCCAGGATGATTGACAGGTGTCGACGGATCCACAGCAAATAATAGTTTGAACTTTTGCTGAAGTTTCTACGCGTTTTTGTACGAAGCGTCGTCTACGGTTCACACGTTAAACGACTTGACCTTTGACCTCGACCGGTCAGGACACGTGACGACAGGTGAACCGCGACGTTAGCGTCTCCATGGTAACGGTAGCTTTTCCTGGCTATGCAACGCTGAACGAAGATCTTAGTCTTCCACGAAGATCTTAGCGAAGATGTTCAAGAAGATGTTCGAAGCACAAGGTTTTTCAAGACATTTCTACTCGTGGTCGTCGTGGAGACGGGCGACCTGTCAATCAAGCGTATCGGTGACATCATCACACGTGTTTTTATCTTTGAATGTTTGTTTTAACGTCGATTGTTATTTTTCACGAACGAACGCCTTCGACTCTCGTCTCTGAAAGTTTTCGTCCAAACGTGCCTCGCGTACGACCTTTGACCCTCCTGAGCTGTGGAACCAGCAGTTTGATGTTACATTGATGTGTGTGTGTGTGTGTGTGTGTGTGTGTGTGTGTGTGTGTGTGTGTTGACGACTGCTCGTCTTCTTGAATAAAAGATCTTTGTTTCTATCCTGTGTGAGTGAAGTCTGTTCGTGCTTTTATTCTGAAGGATCTTCTCATGAGTCACGAGTGTCAACGTAAGTCTGACACACACGTACACACACACACACATGTAGACACACACGTACACACACACACATACTCACACTCACACACACACATGTACACACACTCACACACATGTACACACATCCACACACACACACACATGTACACACACACACATGTACACACATCCACACACACACATGTACACACATCCACACACACACACATGTACACACACACACACACATGTACACACATCCACACACATGTACACACACACACATCCACACACACACATGTACACACACACATCTGTACACACACACATGTACACACACACACATCTGTACACACACACACACATATCTGTACACACTCACACACATCTGTACACACTCACACACATCCGTACACACACCTGCACACACGTACTCACACACATGTACACACACACATCCATTCACACACACACACACACATCTGTTCACACACATGTACACACACACACATGTACACACTCACACACACACATCCGTACACACACACACATGTACACACACACATGTACACACTCACACACACACACATCTGTACACACATCCGTACACACACACATGTACACACACACCCCTGTACACACACACACATCTGTACACACACACACACATGTACTCACACACACATATACACTCACACACATGTACACACACATTCACACACACACACATGTACACTCACACACACACAGTAGATTATGTAAAGCCATTGACGTGGATTTATCAGAATAATCCTTCATTTTTCATCTGCAGCAGTTTTCAGTTTAAACTGTGTGTACATGTGAACACACACACTCACACAGACACACACACACACAATCCTCTGCTTGTATCAACACTACGATGGTTTGAACATGTTTGACCTTGAACCAGGTGAACATGTAGGAACGACGAGATCTTCTCACTGGTGACACCAACTTCCTGCTTCTTCAGGCTCTTACTCTTCTGGTCTTCTGGAGAACTTTGGTTTCCACCTGCACCGTGAAGCTCGTCCAAGGACTTGAGAAGCTCTTGTCTGACACACACACATATATATATATATTAAGTATATAAACACACATATATCAGGGATCTGTTGACTTCTTACAATGAGGTGGTGGAAACTGCTAGATCTGATTACATCAGGAAACTGGTAGCAGCAAATAAGAAAAACCCCAAAGTGTTGTTTGACACGATTAATTCTCTCGTGTCTCCTGCTCCTCAAATCATGTCTTCTGTGAAGCTGACAGCAATGATTGTTGAGATTTTTCATTGACAAAATTAAATTGATCAAAGAGAAAATCTCTCCCCCTTTGTTTGGAACCCCTACTGTCTCTGAGCCCCTCTCCTCCTCTTAGTCTTCCTTCACTGCTGTCTCTGAGCCCCTCTCCTCCTCTTGGTCTTCCTTCACTGCTGTCTCTGAGCCCCTCTCCTCCTCTTGGTCTTCCTTCACTGCTGTCTCTGAGCCCCTCTCCTCCTCTTGGTCTTCCTTCACTGCTGTCTCTGAGCCCCTCTCCTCCTCTTGGTCTTCCTTCACTGCTGTCTCTGAGCCCCTCTCCTCCTCTTGGTCTTCCTTCACTGCTGTCTCTGAGCCCCTCTCCTCCTCTTGGTCTTCCTTCACTGCTGTCTCTGAGCCCCTCTCCTCCTCTTGGTCTTCCTTCACTGCTGTATCTTTTAGTGTATCTGTCAATCAAATGAGGTCTGAATCTGCAGATCTGTTGTGTGGAGTCCCTCAAGGTTCCGTTCTGGGTCCTTTATTGTTTTTGCTGTACTTGATTCCCCTCGGTAAAATCATTCAGAGATTTCCAGATGTTTCTTATCACATGTTTGCTGATGACATCCAGCTCTACTGCTCTGTTGATCCAACTGAGCTCCAGAGGCTGAACTTAGTCAATTGTTGCAAGAAATCAAACAATGATCGTATATATATATATATATATATATATATATACAAAGTAAGAAAGTATATAAACACATATAAAGTAAATACACGCACACACACATATAAAGTATATAAACACACACACATATATATATATAAAGTATATAAACACACACACATATATATATAAATAAAGTATATAAACACATATAAAGTATATAAACACACACACATATATATATATAAAGTATATAAACACACACACACACATATATATATCTATAAAGTATATAAACACACATAAAGTATATAAACACACACACACATATATAAAGTATATAAACACATATAAAGTATATAAACACACACACATATATACTGTATATAAAGTATATAAACACACACACATATATATAAAGTATATAAACACACACACAAGTATATAAAGTACATAAACACACACATACATATTACTTACTTACTTACTTACATATATATAAAGTACATAAACACACACACACATATATACTGCATATAAAGTATATAAACACACACACATGTATATAAAGTACATAAACACACACACACACATATATACTGTATATAAAGTATATAAACACACACACATGTATATAAAGTACATAAACACACACACATATATACTGTATATATATTATATAAACACACACACATGTATATAAAGTACATAAACACACACACACATATATATACTGTATATAAAGTATATAAACACACACACATGTATATAAAGTATATAAACACACAAACATGTATATAAAGTACATAAACACACACACACACACACACATATACACACTGTATACACAGTATATAAACACACACACATGTATATAAAGTACATAAACACACACACACATATATACTGTATATAAAGCACATAAACACACACACATGTATATACACATCTGTAAGCACACACACATGTACACGCACACACACACACATCCGTACACACACACATCTGTACACACTCACACATCCGTACACACACACATCTGTACACACACACACATCTGTACACACTCACACACATCTGTATACACACACACACACGTACTCACACACATGTACACACACACACATCCATTCACACACACACACACACATCCGTTCACACACATGTACACACTCACACACACACATCTGTACACACACACATCGGTACACACACACATGTACACACACACACATCCGTACACACACACATGTACACACACACACATGTACACACTCACACACACACACATCTGTACACACATCCGTACACACACACATGTACACACACACCCCTGTACACACACACACACACACACACACACACACACACATGTACTCACACACACATATACACTCACACACATGTACACACACACACATTCACACACACACACACATGTACACACACACACACATACACACATGTACTCACACACACACATTCACACACACATGTACACACACACACTCACACACACACAGTAGATTATGTAAAGCCATTGACGTGGATTTATCAGAATAATCCTTCATTTTTCATCTGCAGCAGTTTTCAGTTTAAACTGTGTGTACATGTGAACACACACACTCTCACACACACACACTCACACAATCCTCTGCTTGTATCAACACTACGATGGTTTGAACATGTTTGACCTTGAACCAGGTGAACATGTAGGAACGACGAGATCTTCTCACTGGTGACACCAACTTCCTGCTTCTTCAGGCTTTTACTCTTCTGGTCTTCTGGAGAACTTTGGTTTCCACCTGCACCGTGAAGCTCGTCCAAGGACTTGAGAAGCTCTCGTCTGACACACACATATATATATATATTAAGTATATAAACACACATATATCAGGGATCTGTTGACTTCTTACAATGAGATGGTGGAAACTGCTAGATCTGATTACATCAGAAAACTGGTAGCAGCAAATAAGAAAAACCCCAAAGTGTTGTTTGACACGATTAATTCTCTCGTGTCTCCTGCTCCTCAAATCATGTCTTCTGTGAAGCTGACAGCAATGATTGTTGAGATTTTTCATTGACAAAATTAAATTGATCAAAGAGAAAATCTCTCCCCCTTTGTTTGGAACCCCTACTGTCTCTGAGCCCATCTCCTCCTCTTGGTCTTCCTTCACTGCTGTCTCTGAGCCCCTCTCCTCCTCTTGGTCTTCCTTCACTGCTGTCTCTGAGCCCCTCTCCTCCTCTTGGTCTTCCTTCACTGCTGTCTCTGAGCCCCTCTCCTCCTCTTGGTCTTCCTTCACTGCTGTCTCTGAGCCCCTCTCCTCCTCTTGGTCTTCCTTCACTGCTGTATCTTTTAGTGTATCTGCCAATCAAATGAGGTCTGAATCTGCAGATCTGTTGTGTGGAGTCCCTCAAGGTTCTGTTCTGGGTCCTTTATTGTTTTTGCTGTACTTGATTCCCCTCGGTAAAATCATTCAGAGATTTCCAGATGTTTCTTATCACATGTTTGCTGATGACATCCAGCTCTACTGCTCTGTTGATCCAACTGAGCCCCAGAGGCTGAACTTAGTCAATTGTTGCTAGAAATCCAACAATGATCGTATATATATATATATATATATATATATATATATATAGTATAAGTATATAAACACATATATCAGTGTGTGTGAATGGCTGTCAAAGCGCTTTGTGACCCTGGTCTAGAAAGGCGCTATATAAATAGAGATTATTATTATTATTATTATATATATATAAAGTATATAAATACATACATATATATAAAGTAAATAAACACACACACATACATATATAAAGTAAATAAACACACGCACATATATATCTATAAAGTATATAAACACACACATATATATAAAGTATATAAAAACACACACATATATATATAAAGTATATAAACACATATAAAGTATATAAACAAACACACATATATATAAAGTATATAAACACATATAAAGTATATAAAGATACACACATATATATATAAAGTATATAAACACATATAAAGTATATAAACACACACACATATATATAAAGTATATAAACGCATATAAAGTATATAAAACACACACACATATATATAAAGTATATAAACACATATTAAGATATATAAACACACACACATATAAAGTATATAAACACATATTAAGTATATAAACACACACACATATATAAAGTATATAAACACATATTAAGTATATAAACACACACACACATATATATATAAAGTATATAAACACACGCACATATATATAAAGTATATAAACACACACACATGTATATAAAGTATATAAACACACACATATATATATATAAAGTATATAAACACACACACATATATATAAAGTATATAAACACACACACATGTATATAAAGTACATAAACACACACATAAATATTACTTACTTACTTAAGTGCTATATAAATAAATATTACTTACTTACATATATATAAAGTACATAAACACACACACACATATATACTGTATATAAAGTATATAAACACACACACATGTATATAAAGTACATAAACACACACACATATATATACTGTATATAAAGTATATAAACACACACACATGTATATAAAGTACATAAACACACACATAAATATTACTTACTTACTACTTATATAAAGTACATAAACACACACACATATATACTGTATATAAAGTATATAAACACACACACATATATATAAAGTATATAAACACACACACATGTATATAAAGTACATAAACACACACATAAACATTACTTACTTACTTACATATATATAAAGTACATAAACACACACACACATATATACTGTATATATATAAACACACACACATGTATATAAAGTACATAAACACACACACATGTATATAAAGTACATAAACACACACATAAATATAACTTACTTACTTACATATATATAAAGTACATAAACACACACACATATATATACTGTATATAAAGTATATAAACACACACACATGTATATAAAGTACATAAACACACACATAAATATAACTTACTTACTTACATATATATAAAGTACATAAACACACACACACATATATACTGTATATAAAAGCATAAAAACACACACACATGTATATATATAAGTATATAAACACACACACATGTATATAAAGTACATAAACCACACATAAATACTTACTTACTTACTTACTATATATAAAGTACATAAACACACACACATATATATACTGTATATAAAGTATATAAACACACACAAATATATAAAGTACATAAACACACACACACACATATATACTGTATATAAAGTATATAAACACAAACACATATATATATATATAAAGTACATAAACACACATAGTATGTAAAGTTCTCCATGTCTCACTTTTGACGTCATCCTGAGGTGTCACGTGCTTCTCAAAGCGCTTCTGATCAAACTCGTTCCCAGAAATGAAGCTGCGCTGCCGAGTGTGAACAGCAGGAGGCGCCGTTGCTCCGTCAACGCCTCTGACGGTTCCGAACGTTTAGAAAAACAAAATCAAACCTTTAGGTGTTAAGTCGTCATCGTGACGTCACTGGAAGAGTTTTGATCACGTGATGACGACATTGATTAACTTTAACTTTGAATGAAATAAAAACCTTCAGTCAGAATATAGTCGACATGAATCAAGCACACACACAGAATACACACGTACTGTACACACACACACACACACACACACGCACGCACGCACACACACACACACACACACACACACACACACTGTGTTGACGTGTGTCCCTGAGCTCTCATGATTTATTGCTCTGCAGGTAGATTTCAGGCTTGAAGTCAATAAGTGTGTGTATGAGTTTATCCAGGTGTGTGTGTTGATATTTATAAACAAACACACAAGTCTCCAGCAGCAGAGTGAGGGGAGCAGACATGAGTTGATGAAGAGGAGCAGTGAGGAGGAAGAGGAGCAGTGAGGAGGAAGAGGAGCAGTGAGGAGGAAGAGGAGCAGTGAGGAGGAAGAGGAGCAGTGAGGAGGAAGAGGAGCAGTGAGGAGGAAGAGGAGCAGTGAGGAGGAAGAGGAGCAGTGAGGAGGAAGAGGAGCAGTGAGGGGGCGTTACATCTATTTTTACTGTCGCTGCTGCTTCACTTTCACACAACCAGGAATTAATATACACTTGTGTTGTTACTGTGTTACACTTGTGTGTGTTGTTACTGTGTTACACTCGGTGTGTTGTTACTGTGTTACACTCGGGTGTTGTTACTGTGTTACACTCAGGTGTGTTGTTACTGTGTTACACTCGTGTGTTGTTACTGTGTTACACTGGGGTGTGTTGTTACAGTGTTACACTGGGGTGTGTTGTTACAGTGTTACACTCGTGTGTGTTGTTACAGTGTTACACTCAGGTGTGTTGTTACTGTGTTACACTCGAGTGTGTTGTTACTGTGTTACACTCAAGTGTGTTGTTACTGTGTTACACTCGTGTGTTGTTACTGTGTTACACTCGTGTGTGTTGTTACTGTGTTACACTCGGGTGTGTTGTTACTGTGTTACACTCGTGTGTTGTTACTGTGTTACACTCGGGTGTGTTGTTACTGTGTTACACTCTGGTGTGTTGTTACAGTGTTACACTTGGGTGTGTTGTTACTGTGTTACACTCGGGTGTGTTGTTACTGTGTTACACTCGGGTGTGTTGTTACTGTGTTACACTCAGGTGTGTTGTTACAGTGTTACACTCGTGTGTGTTGTTACAGTGTTACACTGGGGTGTGTTGTTACTGTGTTACACTCGGGTGTGTTGTTACTGTGTTACACTCGGGTGTGTTGTTACTGTGTTACACTCGTGTGTTGTTACTGTGTTACACTCGGGTGTGTTGTTACAGTGTTACGCTCTGGTGTGTTGTTACAGTGTTACACTTGGGTGTGTTGTTACTGTGTTACACTCGGGTGTGTTGTTACTGTGTTACACTCGGGTGTGTTGTTACTGTGTTACACTCAGGTGTGTTGTTACTGTGTTACACCCGGGTGTGTTGTTACTGTGTTACACTCGGGTGTGTTGTTACTGTGTTACACTCAGGTGTTGTTACTGTGTTACACTCAGGTGTGTTGTTACTGTGTTACACTCGGGTGTGTTGTTACTGTGTTACACTCGGGTGTGTTGTTACTGTGTTACACTCGGGTGTGTTGTTACTGTGTTACACTCAGGTGTGTTGTTACAGTGTTACACTCGGGTGTGTTGTTACTGTGTTACACTCGGGTGTGTTGTTACTGTGTTACACTCAGGTGTGTTGTTACAGTGTTACACTCGGGTGTGTTGTTACTGTGTTAAACTCGGGTGTGTTGTTACACTGTTCACTCATGTTGTTACAGTGTTACACTCAGGTGTGTTGTTACTGTGTTACACCTCGGGTGTGTTGTTACTGTGTTAAACTCGGGTGTGTTGTTACAGGTTCGTCATGTTGTTACAGTGTTACACTCGGGTGTGTTGTTACTGTGTTACACTCGGGTGTGTTGTTACTGTGTTACACTCGGGTGTGTTGTTACAGTGTTACACTCATGTTGTTACTGTGTTACACTCAGGTGTGTTGTTACTGTGTTACACTCGGGTGTGTTGTTACAGTGTTACACTCGGGTGTGTTGTTACTGTGTTACACTCATGTTGTTACAGTGTTACACTCGGGTGTGTTGTTACAGTGTTTCACTCATGTTGTTACAGTGTTAAACTCGGGTGTGTTGTTACTGTGTTAAACTCGGGTGTGTTGTTACAGTGTTTCACTCATGTTGTTACAGTGTTACACTCAGGTGTGTTGTTACTGTGTTACACTCATGTTGTTACAGTGTTACACTCGGGTGTGTTGTTACTGTGTTACACTCGGGTGTGTTGTTACAGTGTTACACTCGGGTGTGTTGTTACAGTGTTACACTCAGGTGTGTTGTTACTGTGTTTCACTCATGTTGTTACAGTGTTAAACTCGGGTGTGTTGTTACAGTGTTTCACTCATGTTGTTACAGTGTTACACTCGGGTGTGTTGTTACTGTGTTAAACTCGGGTGTGTTGTTACAGTGTTTCACTCATGTTGTTACTGTGTTACACTCGGGTGTGTTGTTACTGTGTTACACTCGGGTGTGTTGTTACAGTGTTTCACTCATGTTGTTACTGTGTTAAACTCGGGTGTGTTGTTACAGTGTTTCACTCATGTTGTTACTGTGTTAAACTCGGGTGTGTTGTTACAGTGTTACACTCGTGTGTTGTTACTGTGTTACACTCGGGTGTGTTGTTACTGTGTTACACTCGGGTGTGTTGTTACAGTGTTTCACTCGATGTTGTTACTGTGTTACACTCGGGTGTGTTGTTACTGTGTTAAACTCGGGTGTGTTGTTACAGTGTTTCACTCATGTTGTTACTGTGTTACACTCGGGTGTGTTGTTACTGTGTTAAACTCGGGTGTGTTGTTACAGTGTTTCACTCATGTTGTTACTGTGTTACACTCGGGTGTGTTGTTACTGTGTTAAACTCGGGTGTGTTGTTACAGTGTTACACTCGGGTGTGTTGTTACTGTGTTAAACTCGGGTGTGTTGTTACAGTGTTACACTCAGGTGTGTTGTTACTGTGTTACACTCGGGTGTGTTGTTACAGTGTTACACTCGGGTGTGTTGTTACTGTGTTACACCCGGGTGTGTTGTTACTGTGTTAAACTCGGGTGTGTTGTTACAGTGTTACACTCGGGTGTGTTGTTACAGTGTTTCACTCATGTTGTTACAGTGTTACACTCGGGTGTGTTGTTACTGTGTTAAACTCGGGTGTGTTGTTACAGTGTTTCACTCATGTTGTTACTGTGTTACACTCGGGTGTGTTGTTACTGTGTTAAACTCATGTTGTTACAGTGTTAAACTCGGGTGTGTTGTTACAGTGTTTCACTCATGTTGTTACAGTGTTACACTCGGGTGTGTTGTTACTGTGTTAAACTCGGGTGTGTTGTTACAGTGTTTCACTCATGTTGTTACAGTGTTACACTCGGGTGTGTTGTTACTGTGTTAAACTCGGGTGTGTTGTTACAGTGTTAGACTCGGGTGTGTTGTTACTGTGTTAAACTCGGGTGTGTTGTTACAGTGTTAGACTTGGGTGTGTTGTTACTGTGTTAAACTCGGGTGTGTTGTTACAGGGTTTCACTCATGTTGCTACAGTGTTACACTCGGGTGTGTTGTTACTGTGTTACACTCGGGTGTGTTGTTACTGTGTTAAAGGTGTGTTGTTACAGTGTTACACTCAGGTGTGTTGTTAATGTGTTACACTCATGTTGTTACAGTGTTACAGGTGTGTTGTTACAGTGTTACACTCAGGTGTGTTGTTACTGTGTTACAGGTGTGTTGTTACAGTGTTACACTCAGGTGTGTTGTTAATGTGTTACAGTTGTGTTGTTACAGTGTTACACTCAGGTGTGTTGTTACTGTGTTACAGGTGTGTTGTTAATGTGTTACACTCATGTTGTTACAGTGTTACAGGTGTGTTGTTACAGTGTTACACTCAGGTGTGTTGTTACTGTGTTACAGGTGTGTTGTTACAGTGTTACACTCAGGTGTGTTGTTAATGTGTTACAGTTGTGTTGTTACAGTGTTACACTCAGGTGTGTTGTTACTGTGTTACAGGTGTGTTGTTACAGTGTTACACTCAGGTGTGTTGTTAATGTGTTACAGTTGTGTTGTTACAGTGTTACACTCAGGTGTGTTGTTACTGTGTTACAGGTGTGTTGTTACTGTGTTACACTCAGGTGTGTTGTTAATGTGTTACAGGTGTGTTGTTACAGTGTTACACTCAGGTGTGTTGTTACTGTGTTACAGGTGTGTTGTTCCTGTGTTACAGGTGTGTTGTTACAGTGTTTCACTCGGGTGTGTTGTTACTGTGTTAGACTTGGGTGTGTTGTTAATGTGTTACAGGTGTGTTGTTACAGTGTTACACTCAGGTGTGTTGTTACTGTGTTACAGGTGTGTTGTTCCTGTGTTACAGGTGTGTTGTTACTGTGTTACATGTGTGTTGTTCCTGTGTTACAGGTGTGTTGTTACTGTGTTACAGGTGTGTTGTTACAGTGTTACACTCAGGTGTGTTGTTAATGTGTTACAGGTGTGTTGTTACAGTGTTACACTCAGGTGTGTTGTTACTGTGTTACAGGTGTGTTGTTACAGTGTTACACTCAGGTGTGTTGTTACTGTGTTACAGGTGTGTTGTTACTGTGTTACACTTATGTTGTTACTGTGTTACACTCATGTTGTTACTGTGTTACACTCGTGTGTGTTGTTACTGTGTTACACTCGTGTGTGTTGTTACTGTGTTACAGGTGTGTTGTTCCTGTGTTACAGGTGTGTTGTTACTGTGTTACAGGTGTGTTGTTACAGTGTTTCACTCGGGTGTGTTGTTACTGTGTTAGACTTGGGTGTGTTGTTACTGTGTTACAGGTGTGTTGTTACTGTGTTACACTCAGGTGTGTTGTTACTGTGTTACAGGTGTGTTGTTACTGTGTTACAGGTGTGTTGTTACTGTGTTACACTGTATGTTGTTACTGTGTTACAGGTGTGTTGTTACTGTGTTACAGGTGTGTTGTTACAGTGTTACACTCAGGTGTGTTGTTAATGTGTTACAGGTGTGTTGTTACAGTGTTACACTCAGGTGTGTTGTTACTGTGTTACAGGTGTGTTGTTACAGTGTTACACTTATGTTGTTACTGTGTTACACTCATGTTGTTACTGTGTTACACTCGTGTGTGTTGTTACTGTGTTACACTCGTGTGTGTTGTTACTGTGTTACAGGTGTGTTGTTACTGTGTTACACTTATGTTGTTACTGTGTTACACTCATGTTGTTACTGTGTTACAGGTGTGTTGTTACTGTGTTACACTCAGGTGTGTTGTTAATGTGTTACACTCATGTTGTTACTGTGTTACAGGTGTGTTGTTACTGTGTTACACTCATGTTGTTACTGTGTTACACTCGGGTGTGTTGTTACTGTGTTACACTCGGGTGTGTTGTTACTGTGTTACACTCGGGTGTGTTGTTGTTGTTACTGACTACTGTGACACGAACAGGTTTATTCAACAGCAGTTCTACCTCAGACCTCCAGGGGAAACAACAAAAAAATTATTTTTTACTTTCTTCTTCCCCCAAATTTTTTTTTCCCCCCCCCCCTCTTCCTTCCTTCCTTCTCCTTTTTTTTTTTTTGCTTCCCTTCTTCCTTCACTTCCTTCTCCTGCTTCCTTCTTCCTTCACTTCTCTTCTCCTGCTTCCTTCTTCCTTCACTTCCTTCTCCTGCTTCCCTTCTTCCTTCACTTCCTTCTCCTGCTTCCCTTCTTCCTTCACTTCCTTCTCCTGCTTCCCTTCTTCCTTCACTTCCTTCTCCTGCTTCCCTTCTTCCTTCACTTCCTTCTCCTGCTTCCCTTCTTCCTTCACTTCCTTCTCCTGCTTCCCTTCTTCCTTCACTTCCTTCTCCTGCTTCCCTTCTTCCTTCACTTCTCTTCTCCTGCTTCCCTTCTTCCTTCACTTCCTTCTCCTGCTTCCCTTCTTCCTTCACTTCCTTCTCCTGCTTCCCTTCTTCCTTCACTTCCTTCTCCTGCTTCCCTTCTTCCTTCACTTCCTTCTCCTGCTTCCCTTCTTCCTTCACTTCCTTCTCCTGCTTCCCTTCTTCCTTCACTTCCTTCTCCTGCTTCCCTTCTTCCTTCACTTCCTTCTCCTGCTTCCCTTCTTCCTTCACTTCCTTCTCCTGCTTCCCTTCTTCCTTCACTTCCTTCTCCTGCTTCCCTTCTTCCTTCACTTCCTTCTCCTGCTTCCCTTCTTCCTTCACTTCCTTCTCCTGCTTCCCTTCTTCCTTCACTTCCTTCTCCTGCTTCCCTTCTTCCTTCACTTCCTTCTCCTGCTTCCCTTCTTCCTTCACTTCCTTCTCCTGCTTCCCTTCTTCCTTCACTTCCTTCTCCTGCTTCCCTTCTTCCTTCACTTCCTTCTCCTGCTTCCCTTCTTCCTTCACTTTCTTCTCCTGTCTTCCTTCACTTTCTTCTCCTGCTTCCCTTCTTCCTTCACTTCCTTCTCCCGTCTGCTATGAAATTGCTTTCTGAGGGATTATGGAGCGTCGAGGGGATTATTGAGAGTTTAAGTCTTTAAATATTCTTCCTTCATAATGTGACTCATGATCTCAGAACCAGAACAAAGACCAGTAAATAATCCTGACGCTCACTTGACTGCATGGAACCATCATCTTCATCATCTTCATCATCTTCATCATCATCTTCATCTTCATCATCTTCATCTTCATCTTCATCATCTTCATCTTCATCATCTTCATCATCTTCATCATCTTCATCATCATCATCTTCATCATCTTCATCATCATCATCTTCATCTTCATCTTCATCTTCATCATCTTCATCTTCATCATCTTCATCATCATCATCTTCATCTTCATCATCTTCATCTTCATCATCTTCATCATCTTCATCATCTTCATCATCATCATCTTCATCATCTTCATCTTCATCTTCATCATCTTCATCATCATCATCTTCATCTTCATCTTCATCATCTTCATCTTCATCATCTTCATCATCATCATCATCTTCATCTTCATCATCTTCATCATCTTCATCTTCATCATCTTCATCTTCATCATCATCTTCATCATCATCTTCATCATCTTCATCTTCATCATCATCATCTTCATCATCATCATCTTCATCTTCATCACCTTCATCATCATCTTCATCTTCATCTTCATCATCATCATCAAATGAGTTTGTGTTTTAATTTCTTTCAAACACTAATTGAGTGTGTTTGCTGTCAGCAGTGACGGTGTGTGTTTGTGTTGACGTGTGTGTAACAAAGAGCTGGTGGACACACACTTCTTTTCAGCATCACTTCCTGCATCATTCAGCCTCCAGACTACAGTTGTTTGGGTGTGTAGCTCCAATCGTTGTCCTCATTTTCTCTGCGTGTTTGTGCGTCTGTTGTTGTGTTCCTCAGTCTTGCGTGGTGTTGCGTTTTCTGCCCCTGGAGAGTTTTGTTCACACACAGTGACGACAATAACACAATTTTAATGAGCAATGTGCGTCTGTGAGTATATGTGTCTATCTCTGTGTGTGTAGATGTGTGTAGTCGCACACACAGAGACACTCAGACAAAGTAAAACACACACACATGCACTCGGGGAGTGTGAAAGCATCTTCATATCAGCCTGAACATCAGTCATCTGTCAGCAGAACACACACACACACACACACACACACACACACACACACACACACACACACACACACACACACACACACACACACACTGCTTCTTTTTATCTTCTCTGCGTTCCTCTCTTGTGGACTCTTTGAATGAATCAGGAAGAAAGATGGAAGAGATGCATGATGGGAGATATTGACTGATGGAGGTGAAGAGATGCATGATGGGAGATATAGACTGACGGAGGTGAAGAGATGCATGATGGGAGATATAGACTGATGGAGGTGAAGAGATGCATGATGGGAGATATAGACTGATGGAGGTGAAGAGATGCATGATGGGAAATATAGACTGATGAAGGTGAACAGATGCATGATGGGAGATATAGACTGACGGAGGTGAACAGATGCATGATGGGAGATATAGACTGATGGAGGTGAACAGATGCATGATGGGAGATATAGACTGATGAAGGTGAACAGATGCATGATGGGAGATATAGACTGATGGAGGTGAACAGATGCATGATGGGAGATATAGACTGATGGAGGTGAACAGATGCATGATGGGAGATATAGACTGATGAAGGTGAACAGATGCATGATGGGAGATATAGACTGATGGAGGTGAACAGATGCATGATGGGAGATATAGACTGATGGAGGTGAAGAGATGCATGATGGGAGATATAGACTGATGGAGGTGAACAGATGCATGATGGGAGATATAGACTGATGGAGGTGAACAGATGCATGATGGGAGATGTAGACTGACGGAAGTGAAGAGATGCATGATGGGAGATATAGACTGATGGAGGTGAAGAGATGCATGATGGGAGATATAGACTGATGGAGGTGAACAGATGCATGATGGGAGATATAGACTGATGGAGGTGAACAGATGCATGATGGGAGATATAGACTGATGGAGGTGAACAGATGCATGATGGGAGATATAGACTGATTGAGGTGAACAGATGCATGATGGGAGATATAGACTGACGGAGGTGAACAGATGCATGATGGGAGATATAGACTGATGGAGGTGAACAGATGCATGATGGGAGATATAGACTGAAGGAGGTGAAGAGATGCATGATGGGAGATATAGACTGACGGAGGTGAACAGATGCATGATGGGAGATATAGACTGATGGAGGTGAAGAGATGCATGATGGGAGATATAGACTGATGGAGGTGAAGAGATGCATGATGGGAGATATAGACTGATGGAGGTGAACAGATGCATGATGGGAGATATAGACTGACGGAGGTGAACAGATGCATGATGGGAGATATAGACTGATGGAGGTGAACAGATGCATGATGGGAGATATAGACTGATTGGAGGTGAACAGATGCATGATGGGAGATATAGACTGATGGAGGTGAACAGATGCATGATGGGAGATATAGACTGATGGAGGTGAACAGATGCATGATGGGAGATATAGACTGATTGAGGTGAACAGATGCATGATGGGAGATATAGACTGATGGAGGTGAACAGATGCATGATGGGAGATATAGACTGATGGAGGTGAACAGATGCATGATGGGAGATGTAGACTGACGGAAGTGAAGAGATGCATGATGGGAGATATAGACTGACGGAGGTGAAGAGATGCATGATGGGAGATATAGACTGATGGAGGTGAACAGATGCATGATGGGAGATATAGACTGATGGAGGTGAACAGATGCATGATGGGAGATATAGACTGATGGAGGTGAACAGATGCATGATGGGAGATATAGACTGATTGAGGTGAACAGATGCATGATGGGAGATATAGACTGACGGAGGTGAACAGATGCATGATGGGAGATATAGACTGATGGAGGTGAACAGATGCATGATGGGAGATATAGACTGAAGGAGGTGAAGAGATGCATGATGGGAGATATAGACTGATGGAGGTGAACAGATGCATGATGGGAGATATAGACTGACGGAGGTGAACAGATGCATGATGGGAGATATAGACTGATGGAGGTGAACAGATGCATGATGGGAGATATAGACTGATTGAGGTGAACAGATGCATGATGGGAGATATAGACTGATGGAGGTGAACAGATGCATGATGGGAGATATAGACTGATGGAGGTGAACAGATGCATGATGGGAGATATAGACTAATTGAGGTGAACAGATGCATGATGGGAGATATAGACTGATGGAGGTGAACAGATGCATGATGGGAGATATAGACTGATGAAGGTGAACAGATGCATGATGGGAGATATAGACTGATGGAGGTGAACAGATGCATGATGGGAGATATAGACTGATGGAGGTGAACAGATGCATGATGGGAGATATAGACTGATGGAGGTGAACAGATGCATGATGGGAGATATAGACTGATGGAGGTGAACAGATGCATGATGGGAGATATAGACTGATGGAGGTGAACAGATGCATGATGGGAGATATAGACTGATGAAGGTGAACAGATGCATGATGGGAGATATAGACTGATGGAGGTGAACAGATGCATGATGGGAGATATAGACTGACGGAGGTGAAGAGATGCATGATGGGAGATATAGACTGACGGAGGTGAAGAGATGCATGATGGGAGATATAGACTGACGGAGGTGAAGAGATGCA
>JACEEU010000751.1:70000-72500 GCA_016630915.1 Callionymus lyra
ATCAATGTTGCAGGAGGGGGACAGAATGCTGCCTAGGTAGGTGACGTGTGGGACGATGGCAAGGGGATGACCATCGAGGGTGAAGGTACGCACATGTGTTTGGTGGGTGAACTCCTGGACAACTATCTGTGTTTTCCTGATGTTGATTTGGAGACCAATGGCGCTGTAGATGGATACGACCACGTTTAACGCACACTGTAGGGATTCTGGTGAGTGGGCAAGGAGAGCACAGTCATCTGCATACTGTAGCTCTCAGATGTGTTGGTTGGTGGTTTTGGTGAGGGCTTGAAGGCGCCGAGTATTGAAGAGGTTGCCATCCAGTCTGTACTGTATCTGTACCCCATCTGATGGGTCCAGGAGTTTGTGAGAGAGGATGGTGACGGTGGAGAGGAAAATGTTGAAGATGGTAGGGGCTAGGACACACCCTTGCTTGACCCCTACATCCACACCGAAGAAGGGAGACTGCTGGCCACCAACACTCACACAGGCTTGCATTCCATCATGGAACTGCCGCAAGATGTTCCTGAACTTTGGTGGAACCCCCAGCTTCCCCAGCACATCCCACAGCAGTTCCCGGTTTACTGTGTCGAAGGCTTTGGACAGATCAATGAAAGCTAGGTACAGGTCCTTGCAGTGTTCTCTGCATTTTTCCTGTACCTGTCTAGCAACAAAGATCATGTCAGTGGTGCTGCGCTGTTGCCTAAAACCACACTGGGATTCGGGCAGGATGTTATCAGTAGCATGAGATGCTAGTCGAAGGAGCATCACCCGTGCTAGCACCTTTCCGGCAACCGATAGGAGGGAAATGCCCCTGCTATTACCGCAGTCTGCTTTGTCACCTTTGCGCTTAAAGATTGTGATGATGTTGGCATCCTTCCAATCTTGCGGGATGACTTCAGATGACCAGATGGTACTGATCAGTTGGTGTAGTCTGCGGGTGAGCTGGTATCCGCCATGCTTCAGTATTTCTGCCGGGATTCCATCAAGCCCCGGGCTCTTATTGTTCTTCAGGCCAGCGATGGCTTTTCGTACTTCAGCAAAGCTGGGGGAGGAATCCAGATCTGTGACGGTTGGGAGGCATGGGAGGTCAGCAAGTGTGTCCATCCTGGTTGGATATGAGGTGTTCAGTAGGGTGTTGAAGTGCTCAGCCCATCTGTCCAGGATCTGTTGTTTGTCCTTGTACAGGATGGTACCATCTTCTGATCTGACCGGAGATATGTTTTTCCTCTGTGGGCCATAGTTGACCTTGATGGCGTCATAGAAAGCATGGGAGTTGTTAGTGTCCGCGTGATGCTGGATCTCATGTTCTTTCTTTGTCCACCAGTCATTCTCCATGGCTCTGAGGGTGCGCTGGGTTTCTGCCCGAATGTTGGTGAAGTGGGCCTTCAGCGAGGTGGATTTGGGGTTGGAGAGGTGAGCTGCAAGGGCCTTGTGCTTTGCCTGAAGTAGGTTGTGGATACCTGGTGCGCTATTATCAAACCAGTCTTTGTGTCGCCGTCTGGTGTACCCTACAGACTCTACTAACGCCTGGTAGATAGCAGTGCGCAGAGTGCTCCAGGTAGAGTTGATGTCAGGAACGACTGGTGTTTCAGGGAGATTAGACAGCTGTAAAGCAATCTGTTCCCTGAGCTGGTTGACTGTGTTCGGGGACTTCAGTGCATCGCAATTGAGCTTCTTACAGGGTGGTGTTTTCCTCAGTGGAGGACAGAGTTCCAGGGTGAGTTTGGTTCTGATCAAGCGGTGGTCAGTCCAACAGTCAGCTCCACGCATGGCTCTGGTGACTCGCACCTCCTTCCTGTCAGCTTGGCGGACGATGATATAATCAAGGAGGTGCCAGTGTTTAGAGCGGGGGTGCTGCCAGGAGGTCTTGAATTTGTTCTTCATTTGGAACAAGGTGTTGGTGATGACCAGCCGATACTCAGAGCAGAGAGTGAGGAGGCGAAGACCATTCTCATTGAGCTTACCAACACCGTGCTGCCCAAGCACATCCTTCCAGAGCACACCGTCAGAGCCCACTCTCGCGTTAAAATCCCCAAGGAGAATGAGCTTGTCGGTAGGGGGGGTTTTATTTATGGCGGAGTGCAGGGAGGCATAGAATAGTTCCTTGCACTCAGGGTCAGCATCCAGTGTTGGGGCTTATGCACTGATGAGAGTGGCATGATGGTTGTTGGTGAGTGGAATCCGCCAGGTCATCAGTCTTTCACTGATGCCGGTCGGGGATTCAGGAATTCTCTGAAGCAGGCTTGAGCGCACAGCAAAACCTACACCATGGAGGCGGCGGGAGCCTTCTGGAAGCCCCCTCCAGAAGAAGGTGTAGCCTTCTCCTACCTCTGTTATGGAATCCTCGCCATGGAAACGGGTTTCGCTAAGAGCTGCGACATCGATGTTGTATCTCTGCAACTCGTGTGCAACCAGCGCTGTTCTTCTTCGGGGACGATAGGAGTTATCACCCACATCCAAAAGAGTGTGGACGTTCCAGGTTGCAATGGTGAGATTGATG
>JACEEU010000751.1:75000-80000 GCA_016630915.1 Callionymus lyra
CACACACGTATACACACACACATATACACACACACACATATACACACACGCATACACACACACACACACACATATACACACACGCATACACATACATACACACATATACACACACATACATACATACACACACACACATATACACACACATACATTGACACACACACACACACTCTGTATATTTATGTGTGTGTGTGTGTGTGTGTGTAGGTGTCGGGGCAGGAGAAAGGTTCTCGTGGTCAGCGTCTCCTTCAAACTCCGATTTGGTCCCACAGTCTAGGCATCAACCGTCAGTGTGAGTACGAGCAGACGACAGGTGAGTACGAGCAGACGACAGGTGAGTCATCCCTGTGTGGTCTGCTGCTGCAGAGACTGACACCTGTGTTCTCAGGGGAGGAAAACATCACTGACCTCAGTGTGGAGGACCTCACCTGTGAGCCTGTCAACAGGTGAGTGTGTGTGTTCACCTGTGAGCCTGTCAACAGGTGAGTGTGTGTGTTCATATGTGTGTGTTCACCTGTGAGCCTGTCAACAGGTGAACACACACACATATGAACACACACACTCACCTGTGAGCCTGTCAACAGGTGAGTGTGTGTGTTCATATGTGTGTGTGTTCACCTGTGTATGTGTTCATATGTGTGTGTGTTCACCTGTGTATGTGTGTCTGTGTGTGTGTTCACCTGTGTATGTGTTCATATGTGTGTGTGTTCACCTGTGTATGTGTTCATATGTGTGTGTGTTCACCTGTGTATGTGTGTCTGTGTGTGTGTTCATATGTGTGTGTGTTCACCTGTGTATGTGTGTCTGTGTGTGTGTTCATATGTGTGTGTGTTCATATGTGTGTGTGTTCACCTGTGAGCCTGTCAACAGGTGTGTGTGTGTGTGTTCACATGTGTGTGTGTATGTGTGTGTTCACATGTGTGTGTTCATATGTGTGTGTATATGTGTGTGTTCACATGTGTGTGTATATGTGTGTGTTCACATGTGTGTGTATATGTGTGTGTTCATATGTGTGTATATGTGTGTGTTCTTCAGGTGGACGATCGAACACAGAATCAAACTACGATCTTCATACAAACATCTTCTGACGCCTGACGGTCGACCTGAGATCACAACCTTCCACTCAAGAGCCTCCATGACAGTCGACTACATCCTCTACACACCTGGTACACACACACACACCTGGTACACACACCTGGTACACACACACACACACACACATATACACACACACCTGGTACACACACACATATACACATATACACACACACACACACACATATACACACACCTGGTACACACACACACACACACACACACACCTGGTACACACACACTCACACACACACACATATACACACACACACCTGGTACACACACACACACACACACATATATACACACATATACACACCTGGTACACACACACACACACACACGTATACACACACATATACACACACACATATACACACTCACACACACACATATACACACACACACACATATATACACACACTCACTCGCTCACTCACACTCACACTCACACATAAACACACAGACATATATACACACTCACACTCACTCACACACTCACATATATACACACTCACTCACACACTCACACACTCACACACACACACACACATATATACACACTCACACACACACTCACACACTCACACTCACACACACACACACACACACACACACCCCCACACACACACACACACACACACACATATATACACACTCACTCACACACACACACATATATACACACTCACACACTCACTCACACACATGCACACAAAGACACACAAAGACACACAAAGACACACAACAAATAAATAATCTCTTGTTTCCCAGAAACTTCCTCCTCTGAAAGGGGGCGTGGCCTGCAGCTGCTCGGCAGGCTCTCATTGGTGGGCTCTTCTGAGCTGGAGGCCATAAATGGACTTCCTAACCGTCAGCACTCGTCCGACCACCTTCCTCTGCTCGCTCGCTTCCGCCTCAGGAGATGATGTCATCATCAGGCGCCTCAGGAGATGATGTCATCATCAGGCGCCTCAGGAGATGATGTCATCATCAGGCGCCTCAGGAGATGATGTCATCATCAGGTGCCTCAGGAGATGATGTCATCATCAGGTGCCTCAGGAGATGATGTCATCATCAGGCGCCTCAGGAGATGATGTCATCATTAGGCGCCTCAGGAGATGATGTCATCATCAGGCGCCTCAGGAGATGATGTCATCATCAGGCGCCTCAGGAGATGATGTCATCATCAGGCGCCTCAGGAGATGATGTCATCATCAGGCGCCTCAGGCGATGATGTCATCATCAGGCGCCTCAGGAGATGATGTCATCATCAGGCGCCTCAGGAGATGATGTCATCATCAGGCGCCTCAGGAGATGATGTCATCATTAGGCGCCTCAGGAGATGATGTCATCATCAGGCGCCTCAGGAGATGATGTCATCATCAGGCGCCTCAGGCGATGATGTCATCATCAGGCGCCTCAGGAGATGATGTCATCATCAGGCGCCTCAGGAGATGATGTCATCACGTCAGGCGCCTCAGGAGATGATGTCATCATCAGGCGCCTCAGGAGATGATGTCATCATCAGGCGCCTCAGGAGATGATGTCATCATCAGGCGCCTCAGGAGATGATGTCATCATCAGGCGCCTCAGACTTTATTTATTAACAAATGTTTCTGATCCATTAAAAGATTCAAAACAAGCCCGGTGAGCAATGCATTGTGGGTAATTTTCTCTGTTTTTCTTTTTTTTCAACACAACTTTATTAGTACTTCACTTTTTTACATTTCGTCTTTTATTTCATAATCGCGGCTTCTTGTTTTCTTTTTATCTTCTCTATCCCTCGTTCTTTCAGTTCACTGTTTTTCTCCTTATTCTCTTCATCTTTCCTTTTACCTTTTTTCATCCCTTCATCTTTTCTTTCTTTATCTTCCTTCATCTTTTCTTCTTCGCTTCATCTTTTCTTCATCCATTCATCTTTTCGCTTCATCTTTCCCATTCATCTTTGTCTTCATCCTTCATCTTTTCCCTTCATCTTTCCTTCATCTCTTCTTATTCGCTTCATCTTTTCTTCTTCGCTTCATCTTTTCTTCATCGCTTCATCTTTTCTTCATCAATTTTTTTCTTCATCTTTTTTCTCTTAACTTCATCTTTTCTTTATCTCTCACCTTCATCTTTTCTTCTGTCGCTTCATCTTTCTTTCTTTATCCTCTTTTCTTCTCTTTCTTTCATCTTTCGCTTCATCTTACGGTCCGCGGCTTCATCTTTCCTTCATCTTTCCCTTCATCTTTCCTTCTTCATCTTTACTTTCATCTTTCCTTTCATCTTTCCTTCATCCCTTCATCTTTCCTTCATCTTAGTCTTTTCATCTTTCCTTCATCTTTTCTCTTCATCTTTCTTTTTCATCTTTCGGGGCGGTTTCATCTTTCCTTCATCTTTCCGCTTCATCTTTCCTTCATCTTTCATCTTTCTTTCATCTTCCTTCGTCTTTATCTTCATCTTTCTGGGTTCATCTTTCCTTTCATGGTTTTCTTCATCTTTCTTTCATCTTTTGCCTTCATCTTTCTTTCATCTTTCGCTTCATCTTTCCTTGTTCATCTTTGCTTTCATCTTTCTTTCATCTTTCGCCTTCATCTTTCCTTCATCTTTTTTCTTCATCTTTCCGTTCATCTTTCTTCATCTTACCTGTTCATCTTTCCTTCATCTTTTCTTTCATCTTTCCTTCATCTTTCCTTCATCTTTCTCAGGTGTTCTTTCATCTTTCCTTCATCTTTCCTTCATCTTTCCTTCATCTTTCTTTCATCTTTCCTTCATCTTTCCTTCATCTTTTCGCGTTCATCTTCTCCGCTTCATCTTTTCGTCTTTCATCTTCTCCCTTCATCTTTCCTTCATCTTAGGGGCGTGGGGTTCATCTTTCCTTCATCTTTCCGGGCTTCATCTTTCGCGGGTTCATCTTTCCTGGTTCATCTTTCTCGTTCATCTTTCGGTTTCATCTTTCGTCGTTCATCTTTGGCGGCTTCATCTTTGCGTTTCATCTTTCGCTTCATCTTTCAGTTTTTTTTTTTTTTTTTTTTTTTTCTGGTTCATCTTTGCTTTCATCTTTCGGGCGTTCGTCTTTCTTTCATCTTTCGCTAAGTTCATCTTTCCGATTCATCTTGTCTGGCGTTTCATCTTTCCCTTCATCTTTGGGGCGCTTCATCTTTCTTTCATCTTTCGGGGTTCGGGGTCGGGCGGGTGGTCCAATCTTTCGTTTCATCTTTCCTTCATCTTTCGGCGTTTCATCTTTCGGCTTTCATCTTTGGGGCGGCTTCATCTTTCTTTCATCTTTCGCTTTCAAATCTTTGCTTTCATCTTTCGCTTCGATCGCGCGCTTCGGAGTAGGGGGGGGGTCCTTCAATCTTTCTTTGTCATCTTTCTGCCTTCATCTTTCGGGGGGGGTTCATCTTTCTTTCATCTTTCGGTTTCATCTTCATCTTTCATCTTTCGGCGGTTCATCTTTCTTTCATCTTTTTCCTATTGTCATCTTTCCTGTTCATTCTTTCTCTTCATCTCTCTCCTTCATCTTTCATTCATATTTCCTTCTTTCATCTTTCTTTCATCTTTCCGGTTCATCTTTGGCGTGTTCATCTTTGGCGTTTCATCTTTCTTTCATCTTTCCTTCATCTTTCTCTTCATCTTTGGGCGGGCTTCATCTTTCCTTCATCTTTCTTTCATCTTTCCTTCATCTTTCCTTCGTCTTGTTGGGCGTGGGGTTCATCTTTCCTTCATCTTTCCTGTGTCATCCTTTCGTCTATAGGGGTCTTTAGACGGCAGTTCATCTTTCCGTTTCATCTTTCTGGGGGGGGGGGGTTCATCTTTCCTTCATCTTTCGGGCGCTTCATCTTTCTTTCATTTCTTCATCTTTCGCTTCATCTTTCGTTTCATCTTTCCTTCATCTTGGTCGGTCGGGTGGTTCATCT
>JACEEU010000751.1:87500-95000 GCA_016630915.1 Callionymus lyra
TGACTCCTTCAAGAAACATCTGTGTTTGATGATCTACTGACTCCTTCAAGAAACATCTGTGTTTGATGATCTACTGACTCCTTCAAGAAACATGTGTGTTTGATGATCTACTGACTCCTTTAAGAAACATCTGTGTTTGATGATCTACTGACTCCTTCAAGAAACATCTGTGTTTGATATAATACAATATAATAAACAATATAATAAACAATATAATAAACAATATAATAAACAATATAATAAGATATTTCTCCTTCACAAACACACACAGGAACTCACATACTATCAAACATACACAGACACACACACACACCGACTCACACACGCATACAGACTCGCAAAGACTCACACAGACTCACACACACAAAGACTCACACACACATACAGACTCACAAAGACTCACACAGACTCACACACACAAAGACTCACACACACATACAGACTCACTTACACAAATACTCACACACTCACACACACTCACACAGACTCACAAACACACACACACACACACACACACACCGACTCACATACAGACTCACATACACAAATACTCACAGACTCACATAGACTCACACACACACACACACACACACACACACACACACCGACTCACACAGACTCACACAGACTCACAAACACTCACACACACAGATACACAAAAACAGACACACACAGACTCACACACACTCGCACAGACTCACACACACTCACACACACACACACACACACACCGACTCACACACACATACAGACTCACATACACAGTTAGTTAGGTATGGCAGTCCATCGATAACGATGGTGACGTTGCTCCAAATTGAGTGAATGGACATTTATTGGGGTGTGTTGCGGGGGTTCATAGCCATGTGGCTGTGCAGGCCGATGCGGGATCCGCAGGTTTTGCCACAGGAGGGACAGAGGTACGTAGCACTGGAGGGTGTGGGCCCTGTAGCAGCTGATGCCTCAGTGCACGTCGCCGTATCCTCCTCTCTGTGGCTCCTGAAGGTGAGCAGTTCCCTGGTGGCAGGAGGAACTCCAGGTATAGCGATCAGCAGCCAGGGACTCTAGTGCTGTAGGTGAAATTTTGCACTGCTTCAGGAGGGTTTTAGGATTGGCCTTGAAGCGCTTTTTTGGACCACCAGCAGATCTCTGGCCATCCAGAAGTTGGCCGTAGATTTGCCTGGGCAGGCGGTGGGCAGGCATACGGATCACATGCCCAACCCAGCGCAGGTGTTACTTCGCAAGGAGCACGGCGATGGTAGGTGTGTGGGTCCGTTCAAGAATATCAACATATGGCACCCTGTCTTCCCAGGACACACCCAGGATCCTTTGAAGGCAGCGGATGTGGAAGGCCTCTAGTGTTTTTATGTGCCTCTGGTAGGGTGTCCAGGTTTCCGACCCGTACAGCAGTGTAGAGAGGCAGACCGCCTTGTACACAGCTGCTTTGGTGGAGCTGGTGAGGTTCCTGTTGTGGAATACCCTGGAGCTGAGCCTGCCAAAGGTAGCGGAGGCCAGACCGACTCGGACCTGGATGTCATCAACAATGTTGCAGGAGGGGGACAGAATGCTGCCTAGGTAGGTGAAGTGTGGGACGATGGCAAGGGGATGACCATCGAGGGTGAAGGTACACACATGTGTTTTGTGGGTGAACTCCTGGACAACTATCTGTGTTTTCCTGATGTTGATTTGGAGACCAATGGCGCTGTAGATGGATGCGACCACGTTTAACGCACGCTGTAGGGATTCTGGTGAGTGGGCAAGGAGAGCACAGTCATCTGCATACTGTAGCTCTAAGATGTGTTGGTTGGTGGTTTTGGTGAAGGCTTGAAGGCGCCGAATATTGAAGAGGTTGCCATCCAGTCTGTACTGTATCTGTACCCCATCTGATGGGTCCAGGAGTTTGTGAGAGAGGATGGTGACGGTGGAGAGGAAAATGTTGAAGATGGTAGGGGCTAGGACACACCCTTGCTTGACCCCTACATCCACACTGAAGAAGGGAGAGTGCTGGCCACCAACACTCACACAGGCTTGCATTCCATCATGGAACTGCCGCAAGATGTTCCTGAACTTTGGTGGAACCCCCAGCTTCCCCAGCACATCCCACAGCAGTTCCCGGTTTACTGTGTCGAAGGCCTTGGACAGATCAATGAAAGCTAGGTACAGGTCCTTGCAGTGTTCTCTGCATTTTTCCTGTACCTGTCTAGCAACAAAGATCAGTCAGTGGTGCTGCGCTGTTGCCTAAAACCGCACTGGGATTCGGGCAGGATGTTATCAGTAGCATGAGATGCTAGTCAAAGGAGCATCACCCGTGCTAGCACCTTTCCGGCAACCGATAGGAGGGAAATGCCCCTGCTATTACCGCAGTCTGCTTTGTCACCTTTGCGCTTAAAGATTGTGATGATGTTGGCATCCTTCCAATCTTGCGGGATGACTTCAGATGACCAGATGGTACTGATCAGTTGTTGTAATCTGCGGGTGAGCAGGTATCCGCCAGTCTCTGCCCTCACTGTCTTGGTTCCCCCCTACATTTTCCAGTGGCGTGCGAAGCACGATGACCTTCAGTGGGAGAGAGTTGCAGAAAACTGCCAGAACACCGGTCTGTTGGTGACTGCCTGATGCGGGTTATCTCCACAGGTCGGAGTGTCCTTCTCCTAGATGGGTTGCCTACCATGGCTATGAGCCCCATCTGCCCATGCTATTTACCCATAGGCTGGGGCAGTGGTTGAGAGGCGCCAGGGCGTGTCCACACACCGGTGGGCCTGCACGCCTTCTCTCTAGGGCCCACTGCTGCTCCGAGATCTCCTACAGTTTAGCCTGGGACCGCGAGGTACCCAGTTTCCGTGTGTGGCCGCGAGGAGGCAATGTAGGAGTGTTGGTGGTGGAGAGGCTATGTACCGGCAGGAGGAGACTTACACATTCTGCTCCTCTTTTCACCCCGGACAGAGGCTAGCCAGTAGCTGAAAGCAGAAGGAAGCAAGCAGAAGTGGCATGCAACATGCACTAGCTACGAGCACTACTACCACAGTTCTACTGCACTGACGCTTCACACACACCCAACTTGCACACACACAAATACTCACTGACTCACACACACAGACTCACACACACTGACCCACACAGACTCACACACACACACACACACACACACACACACAAACACACACAGACTCACTTCAGCTCCGGGTACACGTTGCTCAGATACCACTGGAAAGGTTTACATTTGAGTCTCTTACGAAGCTCGACTCGACTCTTGACACTGAAACACAAAATCATGTCAGAGTTTGTTACCAAGTGTGTGTGTGAAATGTGTGTATCTGTGTGTGTGTGTGTGAAATGTGTGCGTGTTCTTACTCTCCATACGACTTTCCTCGAGCTGCAGGACGAGCAGAATAATAGAAGAGACGGAAGTCGTCCATCCACACCTCAGCAGTACGACGTGTGTTCCTACAACACAAACACACACATGAACACACGTACATACACACACATTACACACACGTACATACACACACATTACACACACGTACATACAAACACATTACACACACGTACATACACACACATGAACACATACATGGACACACACATGAACACACACATGTACACATGAACACACACATGAACACATACATGGACACACACATGAACACACACATGAACACACACATGTAGACATGAACACATGAACACATGAACACATGAACACATACATGTACACATGAACACATGAACACACACATGAACACATACATGAACACACACATGAACACACACATGTACACATGAACACATGAACACATGAACACATGAACACATGAACACATGAACACACACATGAACACACACATGTACACATGAACACATGAACACATGAACACATACATGTACACATGAACACATGAACACACACATGAACACACACATGTACACATGAACACATGAACACACGTACATACACACACATTACACAAACGTACATACACACACATTACACACACATACATACACACACATGAACACACGTACATACACACACATTACACACACGTACATACACACACATGAACACATACATGGACACACACATGAACACACACATGTACACATGAACACACACATGAACACATACATGGACACACACATGAACACACACATGTACACATGAACACATGAACACACACATGAACACACACATGTACACATGAACACATGAACACACATGAACACACACATATATATACACACACATGAACATACACACAGATGAACACACACATGTACACACACACACATGAACACACACACACATGAACACACACATATACACACACACACATGAACACACACATGAACACACACACACATGAACACACACATGTACACACACACACATGAACACACACATGAACACACACATGAACACACACATGTACACACACACACATGAACACACATGTACACACACACACATGAACACACACATGTACACAAACACACATGAAGACAGTAAACTTGCTCCATGTTTCAGTGACAGAACACTCGGAGGTCAAGTCCATAGGTCAAAGGTCAAGGGGCGTACTTGATGTATGTGTTTGCGTTTCCTTCTGGAAACACGTACGGATGTTTCTTCCTGAACACGTGACCGACTCGACTGCAGGGAAGGATCTCCAGACTCCCTCCGCAGGTCCACACTCTGAAGGATATTTCTACACACAAGTACACACATATATACACAATTATATACATATATATATATACACTCCCTCCACAGGTCCATACTCTGAAGGATATTTCTACACACAAGTACACACATATATACACAATTATATACATATATATATATATATATACACTCCCTCCGCAGGTCCACACTCTGAAGGATATTTCTACACACAAGTACACACATATATATACAATTATATACATATATATATATATATACACTCCCCCCAGGTCCACAAGGATATTTCTACACAAAGTACACACATAATATTCCCTCCGCAGGTCCACACTCTGAAGGATATTTCTACACACAAGTACACACATATATATACAATTATATACATATATATATATATACACTCCCTCCGCAGGTCCACACTCTGAAGGATATTTCTACACACAAGTACACACATATATATACAATTATATACATATATATATATATACACTCCCTCCACAGGTCCACACTCTGAAGGATATTTCTACACACAAGTACACACATATATATACAATTATATACATATATATATATATATATACACTCCCTCCGCAGGTCCACACTCTGAAGGATATTTCTACACACAAGTACACACATATATATACAATTATATACATATATATATATATATACACTCCCTCCGCAGGTCCACACTCTGAAGGATATTTCTACACACAAGTACACACATATATACACAATTATATACTATATATATATATATATACACTCCCTCCGCAGGTCCACACTCTGAAGGATATTTCTACACACAAGTACACACATATATATACAATTATATACATATATATATATATATACACTCCCTCCGCAGGTCCACACTCTGAAGGATATTTCTACACACAAGTACACACATATATATACAATTATATACATATATATATATATATATACACTCCCTCCGCAGGTCCACACTCTGAAGGATATTTCTACACACAAGTACACACATATATATACATTTATACATATATATATATATATACACTCCCTCCGCAGGTCCATACTCTGAAGGATATTTCTACACACAAGTACACACAAGTACACAATTATATACATATATATATATATATACACTCCCTCCGCAGGTCCACACTCTGAAGGATATTTCTACACACAAGTACACACATATATATACAATTATATACATATATATATATATATATACACTCCCTCCGCAGGTCCATACTCTGAAGGATATTTCTACACACAAGTACACACATATATACACAATTATATATATATATATATATATACACTCCCTCCGCAGGTCCACACTCTGAAGGATATTTCTACACACAAGTACACACATATATATACAATTATATACATATATATATATATACACTCCCTCCGCAGGTCCACACTCTGAAGGATATTTCTACACACAAGTACACACATATATATACAATTATATACATATATATATATATACACTCCCTCCGCAGGTCCACACTCTGAAGGATATTTCTACACACAAGTACACACAATTAACATATATACATATATATATATATATACACTCCCTCCGCAGGTCCACACTCTGAAGGATATTTCTACACACAAGTACACACATATATATACAATTATATACATATATATATATATATACACTCCCTCCGCAGGTCCACACTCTGAAGGATATTTCTACACACAAGTACACACATATATATACAATATATATACATATATATATATACTCCCTCCGCAGGTCCACACTCTGAAGGATATTTCTACACACAAGTACACACATATATATACAATTATATACATATATATATATATACACTCCCTCCGCAGGTCCACACTCTGAAGGATATTTCTACACACAAGTACACACATATATATACAATTATATACATATATATATATATACACTCCCTCCGCAGGTCCACACTCTGAAGGATATTTCTACACACAAGTACACACATATATATACAATTATATACATATATATATATATACACTCCCTCCGCAGGTCCACACTCTGAAGGATATTTCTACACACAAGTACACAATATATATACAATTATATACATATATATATATATACACTCCCTCCGCAGGTCCACACTCTGAAGGATATTTCTACACACAAGTACACACATATATATACAATTATATACACATATATATATATATACACTCCCTCCGCAGGTCCACACTCTGAAGGATATTTCTACACACAAGTACACAATTATATACATATATATATATATATACACTCCCTCCGCAGGTCCACACTCTGAAGGATATTTCTACACACAAGTACACACATATATATACAATTATATACATATATATATATATATACACTCCCTCCGCAGGTCCACACTCTGAAGGATATTTCTACACACAAGTACACACATTATATACAATTATAATATATATATATATACACTCCCTCCGCAGGTCCACACTCTGAAGGATATTTCTACACACAAGTACACACATATATATACATATATATATATATATATACACTCCCTCCGCAGGTCCACACTCTGAAGGATATTTCTACACACAAGTACACAATTATATACACATATATATATATATATACACTCCCTCCGCAGGTCCACACTCTGAAGGATATTTCTACACACAAGTACACACATATATATACAATTATATACATATATATATATATATATACACTCCCTCCGCAGGTCCACACTCTGAAGGATATTTCTACACACAAGTACACAATTATATACACATATATATATATATACACTCCCTCCGCAGGTCCACACTCTGAAGGATATTTC
>JACEEU010000751.1:102500-105000 GCA_016630915.1 Callionymus lyra
TATACACACTGATATATACACACTTATATATACACACTGATATATACACACTTATATATACACTCACTTATATATACACACTGATATATACACACTGATATATACACACTTATATATACACACTTATATATACACACTTATATATACACACTTATATATACACACTGATATATACACACTTATATATACACACTTATATATACACACTTATATATATACACACTGATATATACACACTGAGTGATATACACACTGATATATATATACACACTGATATATACACACTGATATATACACACTTATATATACACACTTATATATACACACTTATATATACACACTTATATATACACACTGATATATACACACTTATATATACACACTGATATATACACACTGATATATACACACTTATATATACACACTTATATATACACTCACCTATACATACACACACCAATATGTACACACATCTATATATACACACACCTATATGTACACACACCTATATATACAGTCACCTATATATACACACACCTATATATACACACACCTATATGTACACACACATATATATACACACACCTATATATACACACCTATATATACACACACCTATATGTACACACACCTATATATACAGTCACCTATATGTACACACACCTATATATACACACACCTATATATACACATACTTACATATATACACACACCATATGTACACACTGATATATACACACTTATATATACACACACCTATATATACACATACTTATAAATACACACACACCTATATGTACACACCTATATATACACATACTTATAAATACACACACACCAATATGTACACACACCTATATATACAGTCACCTATATGTACACACACCTATATATACACACACCTATAGATACACATACTTATAAATATATACACACACCTATTGTACACACACCTATATATACAGACACCTATATATACACACACCTATATATGTACACACACCTATATATACACATAATTATATATACACACACACCTATATACACACACCTATATATACACACACCTATATGTACACACACCTATATATACACACATATATACACTATATATACACACACCTATATATACACACACCTATATATACACACACCTATATGTATACACACCTATATATACAGTCACCTATATGTACACACATCTATATGTACACACACCTATATAGACACATACTTATAAATACACACACACCTATATGTACACACACCTATATATACACATACTTATAAATACACACACACCAATATGTACACACACCTATATATACAGTCACCTATATGTACACACACCTATATATACACATACTTATAAATACACACACACCAATATGTACACACACCTATATATACAGTCACCTATATGTACACACACCTATATGTACACACACCTATATATACACACACTTATATATACACACACCTATATATACACACACCTATATGTACACACACCTATATATAGACATACTTATAATTACACACACACCAATATGTACACACACCTATATATACAGTCACCTATATGTACACACACCTATATGTACACACGCCTATATATACACATAATTATATATACACACATCTATATATACACACACCTATATGTACACACACCTATATATACAGTCACCTATATGTACACACGCCTATATATACACATAATTATATATACACACATCTATATATACACACACCTATATGTACACACGCCTATATATACACATAACTATATATACACACACCTATATATACACACACCTATATGTACACACACCTATATATACAGTCACCTATATGTACACACACCTATATATACACACACCTATATATACACATACTTATAAATACACACACACCAATATGTACACACACCTATATATACACACACACCTATATATACACACACCTATATATACACACACCTATATATACACACACCTATATATACACATACTTATATATATACACACACCAATATACACACACCTATATATACACATACTTATAAATACACTGACACCACCTTACATGTACACACGCCTACCTATGTACACACACCTAATATGTACACACCTATAACTGTACACACACAATATACAAATACACACACCAGTTTACACACACCTAAGTATACACACACAAGTGTACCCCACCACACACAAGTGTACACACACAAGTGTATACACACACAAGTGTACACACACAAGTGTACACACACAAGTGTACACACACAAGTATACACACACAAGTGTACACACACAATGTATACACACACAAGTGTACACACACACAAGTATACACACACAAGTGTACACACACACTGTACACACAGGAAGGAACACACACAAGTGTACACACACAAGTACACACACACAAGTATACACACAAGTGTCACACACACAAGTACACACACAAGTGTACACACACACACACACACACA
>JACEEU010000751.1:120000-122500 GCA_016630915.1 Callionymus lyra
TGTGTACAGCAGGTGACATGAGTGTGTACAGCGGGTACATGAGTGTGTACAGTACATGAGTGTGTACACGAGTAAGTACACGAGTGTGTACACGAGTAAGTACACCAGTAAGTACATGAGTAAGTACACGAGTGTGTACAGGAGTAAGTACAGGAGTAAGTACAGGAGTAAGTACATGAGTAAGTACAGGAGTGTGTACAGGAGTAAGTACAGGAGTGTGTACAGGAGTGTGTACAGACGAGTAAGTACAGGGAGTAAGGTACAGGAGTAAGTACAGGAGTAAGTACAGGAGTAAGTACAGGAGTAAGTACAGGAGTAAGTACAGGAGTGTGTACAGGAGTAAGTACAGGAGTAAGTACAGGAGTAAGTACAGGAGTAAGTACAGGAGTAAGTACAGGGTAAGTACAAAGGAGTACAGGAGTAAGTACAGGAGTACGAGTACAGTACAAGTAAGTACAGGAGTAAGTAAGTACAGGAGTGCCCCAGTGTACAGGAGTAAGTACAGGGTTAAGTACATGAGTAAGTACAGGAGTAAGTACAGGAGTAAGTACAGGAGTAAGTACAGGAGTAAGTACAGGAGTAAGTACAGGAGTAAGTACAGGAGTAAGTACAGGAGTAAGTACAGGAGAGTAGTAAGTACAGGAGTAAGTACAGGAGTAAGTACAGGGAGTACAGGTGTACAGGAGTGGCACAGGAGTAAGTACAGGAGTAAGTACAGGAGTAAGTACAGGAGTAAGTCACACGAGTGTGTACAGGGAGTGGTTGCAGGAGTAAGTACACAGTAAGTAAGTACAGTACAGGAGTAAGTACAGGAGTAAGTACAGTGTGTAGGTACAGGAGTACAGGGTACAGTAAGTAAGTACACAGGAGTAAGCTACAGGAGTAAGTACAGGTACACCAGTAAGCTCACATCTGGAGGGAAGATGAGTAGTATGTACAGGCTGTAAGTACAGGGAGTAAGTACAGGAGTCCAGAGTACAGGAGTAAGTACAGGACTCCAGAGTAAGTACAGGAGTACCTAAGGGGGGTGGGTGCACATTCAGGTAACTTCTCTCATCGAAGCCTTCTAGCATGTCGTCCCAGTCAGCCTCCGACATCTGGAGGGAAGATGACTTTATATACATGTATATATATATATACACACTCATATACACATATATACACACTCATATACACATATATACACATTCAGGTAACTTCTCTCATCGAAGCCTTCTAGCATGTCGTCCCAGTCAGCCTCCGACATCTGGAGGGAAGATGACTTTCATGTATATATATATACACACTCATATACACATATATACACACTCATATACACATATATACACATATATACACACTCATATACACTCATATACACACTCATATATACATGTCATCCCAGTCAGCCTCCGACATCTGGAGGGAAGATGACTTACATCATATATATATATATACACACTCATATACACATATATACACACTCATATACACATATATACACACTCATATACACATATATACACACTCATATACACATATATACACACTCATATACACATATATACACACTCATATATACCACATATGATACACCTATTCATATATACACACTCAATACACATATATACACACTCATACTCATATATACTACTGAATACACACTCATATACACATATATACACATATATACACACTCATATACACTCATATACACACTCATATATACATATATACACACTCATATACACATATATACACACTCATATACACATATATACACACTCATATATACATATATACACACTCATATATACACACTGTATATACACACTCATATACACACTCATATATACATTCATATACACACTCATATATACACTCATATATACATACAGTATATACACACTCATATACACATATATACATACAGTATATACACACTCATATACACCATATACACACTTATATACACTCATATATACACTTATATACACACTCATATACACACTCATATACACACTTAGATACACACTCATATATACACTCATAGATACACACTCATATACACACTTAGATACACATTCATATATACACTCATAGATACACACTCATATACACACTCATACACACACTTACATACACACTCATATATACACTCATAGATACACACACATATACACACTTACATACACACTCTGTCATCACAGCAGACGAGGTTCAGTCACTAATGTCGGGGGACACACTGAAGTGTGTATACAGGTTTGTGTCAGTGTGAGGTCTGAGCTCAGAGTTGTGTATCACTGACGTGTGTGTGCGAGAGCCCGCGGGGCGAGCGACAGACACAGTCGACTCTCTCACTCGACACTACCTGGAGGACATAACTCACCGCAACGAGCACAATAACTGCTGGAGCGAAGACAAATGTGCGCACACAGACACACACACACACACACACACACACACACACACACACACACACACACACGGTCACACACACACACACAGACACACACGGTCA
>JACEEU010000751.1:127500-137500 GCA_016630915.1 Callionymus lyra
AGGATGAAACATTCCTCAGAGGTGCTGGAAGATGAAACTTAAAATAAAGATTGTGTCGCAGCCAAGTTGTTGAAAAAAAAACACACAATAAATTAATAACGTAGACAAAGATCTGAACTGAGCCGAAGATCCTCCAGAGCTGCTATGAATCATGAGAGCTCAGAGACAGCGTGTGTGTGTGTGTGTGTGTGTGTGTGTGTGTGTGTGTGTGTGTGTGTGTGTGTGTGTGTGTGTGTGTGTGTGTGTGTGTGTGTGTGTGTGTGTGTGTGTGTGTGTGTGTGTCTAGATATCTTGTGTTTGACAGGATTATAACGTCTGCACCTACAAACACAGAAGCTCAGTTCACTCAAGCTGCTGTTGTGTCAGTACTTATGTCTTCATGTCTTTGACTCTTATGTCTTTGACTCTTATGTCTTTGACTCTCATGTCTTTGACTCTCATGTCTTTGACTGTCATGTCTTTGACTCTCATGTCTTTGACTGTCATGTCTTTGACTCTTATGTCTTTGACTCTCATGTCTTTGACTCTCATGTCTTTGACTCTCATGTCTTTGACTCTCATGTCTTTGACTCTTATGTCTTTGACTCTTATGTCTTTGACTCTATGGTCTTTGACTCATGTCTTTGACTCTTATGTCTTTGACTCTCATGTCTTTGACTCTCATGTCTTTGACTCTTATGTCTTGCTTTGACTCTCATGTCTTTGACTCTCATGTCTTTGACTCTTATGTCTTTGACTCTTATGTCTTTGACTCTCATGTCTTTGACTCTCATGTCTTTGACTCTCATGTCTTTGACTCTCATGTCTTTGACTCTTATGTCTTTGACTCTCATGTCTTTGACTCTTATGTCTTTGACTCTTATGTCTTTGACTCTTTCATGTCTTTGACTCTTATGTCTTTGACTCTCATGTCTTTGACTCTCATGTCTTTGACTCTCATGTCTTTGACTCTTATGTCTTTGACTCTCATGTCTTTGACTCTCATGTCTTTGACTCTCATGTCTTTGACTCTCATGTCTTTGACTCTTCATGTCTTTGACTCTCATGTCTTTGACTCTCATGTCTTTGACTCTCATGTCTTTGACTCTCATGTCTTTGACTCTCATGTCTTTGACTCTCACGTCTTTGACTCTTATGTCTTATGTCACTTGACTCTCATGTCTTTGACTCTTATGTCTTTGACTCTTATGTCTTTGACTCTTTCTTTGACTCTCATGTCTTTGACTCTCATGTCTTTGACTCTCATGTCTTTGACTCTCATGTCTTTGACTCTCATGTCTTTGACTCTCATGTCTTTGACTCTCATGTCTTTGACTCTCATGTCTTTGACTCTTATGTCTTTGACTCTCATGTCTTTGACTCTCATGTCTTTGACTCTTATGTCTTTGACTCTTATGTCTTTGACTCTCATGTCTTTGACTCTTATGTCTTTGACTCATGTCTTTGACTCTCATGTCTTTGACTCTCATGTCTTTGACTCTCATGTCTTTGACTCTCATGTCTTTGACTCTCATGTCTTTGACTCTCATGTCTTTGACTCTTATGTCTTTGACTCTCATGTCTTTGACTCTTCATGTCTTTGACTCTCATGTCTTTGACTCTCATGTCTTTGACTCTTATGTCTTTGACTCTTATGTCTTTGACTCTTATGTCTTTGACTCTTATGTCTTCATGTCTTTGACTCTCATGTCTTTGACTCTTATGTCTTTGACTCTCATGTCTTTGACTCTCATGTCTTTGACTCTCATGTCTTTGACTCTTATGTCTTTGACTCTCATGTCTTTGACTCTTATGTCTTTGACTCTCATGTCTTTGACTCTCATGTCTTTGACTCTTATGTCTTTGACTCTCATGTCTTTGACTCTCATGTCTTTGACTCTCATGTCTTTGACTCTCATGTCTTTGACTCTCATGTCTTTGACTCTTATGTCTTTGACTCTCATGTCTTTGACTCTTATGTCTTTGACTCTTATGTCTTTGACTCTCATGTCTTTGACTCTCATGTCTTTGACTCTTATGTCTTTGACTCTCATGTCTTTGACTCTCATGTCTTTGACTCTTATGTCTTTGACTCTCATGTCTTTGACTCTCATGTCTTTGACTCTTATGTCTTTGACTCTTATGTCTTTGACTCTCATGTCTTTGACTCTCATGTCTTTGACTCTCATGTCTTTGACTCTCATGTCTTTGACTCTTATGTCTTTGACTCTCATGTCTTTGACTCTCATGTCTTTGACTCTCATGTCTTTGACTCTTATGTCTTTGACTCTTATGTCTTTGACTCTCATGTCTTTGACTCTCATGTCTTTGACTCTCATGTCTTTGACTCTTATGTCTTTGACTCTCATGTCTTTGACTCTCATGTCTTTGACTCTCTTATGTCTTTGACTCTTATGTCTTTGACTCTTATGTCTTTGACTCTCATGTCTTTGACTCTCATGTCTTTGACTCTTATGTCTTTGACTCTTATGTCTTTGACTCTCATGTCTTTGACTCTTATGTCTTTGCTGACTCTCATGTCTTTGACTCTCATGTCTTTGACTCTTATGTCTTTGACTCTTATGTCTTTGACTCTCATGTCTTTGACTCTCATGTCTTTGACTCTCATGTCTTTGACTCTCATGTCTTTGACTCTCATGTCTTTGACTCTCATGTCTTTGACTCTCATGTCTTTGACTCTCATGTCTTTGACTCTTATGTCTTTGACTCTCATGTCTTTGACTCTTATGTCTTTGACTCTCATGTCTTTGACTCTCATGTCTTTGACTCTCATGTCTTTGACTCTCATGTCTTTGACTCTTATGTCTTTGACTCTTATGTCTTTGACTCTCATGTCTTTGACTCTTATGTCTTTGACTCTTATGTCTTTGACTCTCATGTCTTTGACTCTCATGTCTTTGACTCTTATGTCTTTGTCTCTCATGTCTTTGACTCTCATGTCTTTGACTCTCATGTCTTTGACTCTCATGTCTTTGACTCTTATGTCTTTGACTCTCATGTCTTTGACTCTCATGTCTTTGACTCTCATGTCTTTGACTCTCATGTCTTTGACTCTTATGTCTTTGACTCTCATGTCTTTGACTCTTATGTCTTTGACTTTCTCATGTCTTTGACTCTCATGTCTTTGACTCTCATGTCTTTGACTCTCATGTCTTTGACTCTCATGTCTTTGACTCTCATGTCTTTGACTCTCATGTCTTTGACTCTTATGTCTTTGACTCTTATGTCTTTGACTCTCATGTCTTTGACTCTCATGTCTTTGACTCTTATGTCTTTGACTCTCATGTCTTTGACTCTCATGTCTTTGACTCTCATGTCTTTGACTCTCATGTCTTTGACTCTCATGTCTTTGACTCTCATGTCTTGACTCTCATGTCTTTGACTCTTATGTCTTTGACTCTCATGTCTTTGACTCTTATGTCTTTGACTCTTATGTCTTTGACTCTCATGTCTTTGACTCTCATGTCTTTGACTCTTATGTCTTTGACTCTCATGTCTTTGACTCTCATGTCTTTGACTCTCATGTCTTTGACTCTTATGTCTTTGACTCTCATGTCTTTGACTCTCATGTCTTTGACTCTCATGTCTTTGACTCTCATGTCTTTGACTCTTCATGTCTTTGACTCTTATGTCTTTGACTCTCATGTCTTTGACTCTTATGTCTTTGACTCTCATGTCTTTGACTCTTATGTCTTTGACTCTCATGTCTTTGACTCTTATGTCTTTGACTCTCATGTCTTTGACTCTATGTCTTTGACTCTTATGTCTTTGACTCTCATGTCTTTGACTCTTATGTCTTTGACTCTTATGTCTTTGACTCTCATGTCTTTGACTCTCATGTCTTTGACTCTTATGTCTTTGACTCTCATGTCTTTGACTCTCATGTCTTTGACTCTCATGTCTTTGACTCTCATGTCTTTGACTCTCATGTCTTTGACTCTCATGTCTTTGACTCTCATGTCTTTGACTCTCATGTCTTTGACTCTTATGTCTTTGACTCTTATGTCTTTGACTCTCATGTCTTTGACTCTCATGTCTTTGACTCTTATGTCTTTGACTCTTATGTCTTTGACTCTTATGTCTTTGACTCTTATGTCTTTGACTCTCATGTCTTTGACTCTCATGTCTTTGACTCTTATGTCTTTGACTCTTATGTCTTTGACTCTCATGTCTTTGACTCTTCATGTCTTTGACTCTTATGTCTTTGACTCTTATGTCTTTGACTCTCATGTCTTTGACTCTCATGTCTTTGACTCTCATGTCTTTGACTCTTATGTCTTTGACTCTTATGTCTTTGACTCTTATGTCTTTGACTCTCATGTCTTTGACTCTCATGTCTTTGACTCTTATGTCTTTGACTCTCATGTCTTTGACTCTCATGTCTTTGACTCTCATGTCTTTGACTCTTATGTCTTTGACTCTCTGTCTTTGACTCTTATGTCTTTGACTCTCATGTCTTTGACTCTTATGTCTTTGACTCTCATGTCTTTGACTCTTATGTCTTTGACTCTCATGTCTTTGACTCTCATGTCTTTGACTCTCATGTCTTTGACTCTTATGTCTTTGACTCTCATGTCTTTGACTCTCATGTCTTTGACTCTCATGTCTTTGACTCTCATGTCTTTGACTCTCATGTCTTTGACTCTCATGTCTTTGACTCTCATGTCTTTGACTCTCATGTCTTTGACTCTCATGTCTTTGACTCTCATGTCTTTGACTCTCATGTCTTTGACTCTCATGTCTTTGACTCTCATGTCTTGTGTCTCAAGCAGAATAAACGATGGTTCACTTCCTACTACACTCTGGCGCAGGAATAAACGCCGACGCGGTTAATGCTGTTAACACTGTGGGTGAAGCGAGCAACGAGCAGCGAGACAAAACACACACACAGTTCAGGACGAAGTTACACAACTTGTGTTGCACCAGTTCAAGTGTGTTGTGTTGTTGTTAAACGGTTGCATTGTGAGTCTGATGCTGTGTCAGTTGTGTTTAGCTTCTTACGTGTTGCTCCTGGGTAGATGGTTAAATCCATCAAGACACACACACACACACACACACACACACACACACACACACACACACACACATATATTTGTACACACACACATATATTTGTACACACACAGTTTTCTTGTTGCTGCTGATTCTTGCAGATTTTCCACTGAAGCATCTGAATCTTTGATGTAAACACAAACACACACACACACACACACACACACACACACACACACACACACACACACACACACACACACACACACACACGTACTGATTGCAAATCACTGGTTTGACTGATGCTTTGATTCACCTGACGCAGCAGAACAAGAACTTGTTAGACTTTGAACGCATCATCCAACAAGAGTTAACAACACACTTGTGTGTCGCACACAGTTAACAACACACTCGTGTGTCGCACACAGTTAACAACACACTTGTGTGTCGCACACAGTTAACAACACACTCGTGTGTCGCACACAGTTAACAACACACTTTGTGTCGCACACAGTTAACAACACACAGTTAACAACACACTTTGTGTCGCACACAGTTAACAACACACAGTTAACAACACACTTCGTGTCGCACACAGTTAAAAACACACCCGTGGTTCGCACACAGTTAACAACACACTTGTGTGACACACACAGTTGACAACACACTCGTGTGTCGCACACAGTTAACAACACACTCGTGTGTCGCACACAGTTAACAACACACTCGTGTGTCGCACACAGTTGACAACACACTCGTGTGTCGCACACAGTTAACAACACACCCGTGTGTCGCACACAGTTAACAACACACTCATGTGTCGCACACAGTTAAAAACACACCCGTGTGTCGCACACAGTTAACAACACACTCGTGTGTCGCACACAGTTAACAACACACTTTGTGTCGCACACAGTTAACAACACACAGTTAACAACACACTCGTGTGTTGCACACAGTTAACAACACACTCGTGTGTCGCACGCAGTTAACAACACACAGTTAACAACAGACTTGTGTGTTGCACACAGTTAACAACACACAGTTAACAACACACTCGTGTGTTGCACACAGTTAACAACACACTCGTGTGTCGCACACAGTTAACAACACACTTGTGTGTCGCACACAGTTAACAACACACAGTTAACACCACACTCGTGTGTCGCACACAGTTAACAACACACAGTTAACAACACACTCGTGTGTCGCACACAGTTAACAACACACTCGTGTGTCGCACACAGTTAACAACACACAGTTAACAAACACTCATGTGTCGCACACAGTTAACAACACACAGTTAACAACACACTCGTGTGTCGCACACAGTTAACAACACACTCGTGTGTCGCACACAGTTAACAACACACTTGTGTGTCGCACACAGTTAACAACACACAGTTAACAACTCACTCATGTGTCGCACACAGTTAACAACACACAGTTAACAACACACAGTTAACAACACACTCGTGTGTCGCACACAGTTAACAACACACTTTGTGTCGCACACAGTTAAAAACACACCCGTGTGTCGCACACAGTTAACAACACACTCGTGTGTCGCACACAGTTCACAACACACTCGTGTGTCGCACACAGTTAACAACACACTCGTGTGTCGCACACAGTTAACAACACACTCGTGTGTCGCACACAGTTGACAACACACTCGTGTGTCGCACACAGTTGACAACACACTCGTGTGTCGCACACAGTTAACAACACACTCATGTGTCGCACACAGTTAAAAACACACCCGTGTGTCGCACACAGTTAACAACACACTCGTGTGTCGCACACAGTTAACAACACACTCGTGTGTCGCACACAGTTAACAACACACTCGTGTGTCGCACACAGTTGACAACACACTCGTGTGTCGCACACAGTTAACAACACACTCGTGTCGCACACAGTTAACAACACTTGTGTCGCACACAGTTAACAACACACTCGTGTGTCGCACACAGTTGACAACACACTTTGTGTCGCACACAGTTAAAAACACACCCGTGGTTCGCACACAGTTAACAACACACTTGTGTGACACACACAGTTAACAACGCACAAGTGTGTCGCACACAGTTAACAACACACTCGTGTGTCACACACAGTTAACAACACACTCGTGTGTCGCACACAGTTAACAACACACTCATGTGTCGCACACAGTTAAAAACACACCCGTGTGTCGCACACAGTTAACAACACACTTGTGTGACACACACAGTTAACAACGCACAAGTGTGTCGTACACAGTTAACAACACACTTGTGTGACACACACAGTGAACAACGCACAAGTGTGTCGCACACAGTTAACAACACACTTGTGTGTCGCACACAGTTAACAACACACTCGTGTGTCGCACACAGTTAACAACACACTTTGTGTCGCACACAGTTAACAACACACTTTGTGTCGCACACAGTTAACAACACACTTTGTGTCGCACAGTTGTGACACACTTTCTGGATGTGTGTACTTGTGCAGAAGAGTAACAACGATTCAGTGTGCGATGTGTTTGTGTTGAGTTTCTTCTCATGTTTGGACTTCATAAGAGCTTCAGCACACAAACCTGCCCGAGGACACACTTACACACACACATATCAGCGTGTGTGTGTGTGTGTGTGTGTGTGTGTGTGTGTGTGTGTCTACTGTGTAGGTAAGCGGGTGTGCAGCTTAATCCTGTGAGCAGTGGGAATAATTCAGTATTAGCATTTGAATGCTGCTGACAAAACTAACACACATCTCAGACACACACACTCACACACACAGTTTAGTGTTCGCACAGCAGTCAGACACACAATTGCTCACATTTGTGGACTCACTGAATTGTTGGAGGCTTCATGAGGTAACACTCGACTACAAAACGCACAACTCTGCTGTTTTAACCTTGTGTGTGTCAACATTAGTGTGTGTCAACATTAGTGTGTGTCAACATTAGTGTGTGTCAACATTAGTGTGTGTCAACATTAGTGTGTGTGTGTGTCAACATTAGTGTGTGTCAACATTAGTGTGTGTCAACATTAGTGTGTGTCAACATTAGTGTGTGTCAACATTATGTAACATTAGTGTGTCAACATTAGTGTGTGTCAACATTAGTGTGTGTCAACATTAGTGTGTGTCAACATTAGTGTGTGTCAACATTAGTGTTATTCAACATTAGTGTGTGTCAACATTAGTGTGTGTCAACATTAGTGTGTGTCAACATTAGTGTGTGTCAACATTAGTGTGTGTCAACATTAGTGTGTGTCAACATTAGTGTGTGTCAACATTAGTGTGTGTCAACATTAGTTGTGTCAACATTAGTGTGTGTCAACATTAGTGTGTGTCAACATTAGTGTGTGTCAACATTAGTGTGTGTCAACATTAGTGTGTGTCAACATTAGTGTGTGTCAACATTAGTGTGTGTCAACATTAGTGTATGTCAACATTAGTGTGTGTCAACATTAGTGTGTGTCAACATTAGTGTATGTCAACATTAGTGTGTGTCAACATTAGTGTGTGTCAACATTAGTGTGTCAACATTAGTGTGTGTCAACATTAGTGTGTGTCAACATTAGTGTGTGTCAACATTAGTGTGTGTCAACATTAGTGTGTGTCAACATTAGTGTGTGTCAACATTAGTGTGTGTCAACATTAGTGTGTGTCAACATTTTGTCAACATTAGTGTGTGTCAACATTAGTGTGTGTCAACATTAGTGTGTGTCAACATTAGTGTATGTCAACATTAGTGTGTGTCAACATTAGTGTGTGTCAACATTAGTGTGTGTCAACATTAGTGTGTGTCAACATTAGTGTGTGTCAACATTAGTGTATGTCAACATTAGTGTGTGTCAACATTAGTGTGTGTGTCAACATTAGTGTGTGTCAACATTAGTGTGTGTCAACATTAGTGTGTGTCAACATTAGTGTGTGTCAACATTAGTGTGTGTCAACATTAGTGTGTGTCAACATTAGTGTGTGTCAACATTAGTGTGTGTCAACATTAGTGTGTGTCAACATTAGTGTGTGTCAACATTAGTGTGTGTCAACATTAGTGTGTGTCAACATTAGTGTGTCAACATTAGTGTGTGTCAACATTAGTGTATGTCAACATTAGTGTGTGTCAACATTAGTGTGTGTCAACATTAGTGTGTGTCAACATTAGTGTGTGTCAACATTAGTGTGTGTCAACATTAGTGTGTGTCAACATTAGTGTGTGTCAACATTAGTGTGTGTCAACATTAGTGTGTGTCAACATTAGTGTATGTCAACATTAGTGTGTGTCAACATTAGTGTGTCAACATTAGTGTGTGTCAACATTAGTGTATGTCAACATTAGTGTGTGTCAACATTAGTGTATGTCAACATTAGTGTGTCAACATTAGTGTGTGTCAACATTAGTGTGTCAACATTAGTGTGTCAACATTAGTGTGTCAACATTAGTGTATGTCAACATTAGTGTGTGTCAACATTAGTGTGTGTCAACATTAGTGTGTGTCAACATTAGTGTATGTCAACATTAGTGTGTGTCAACATTAGTGTGTGTCATATTGTCAACATTAGTGTGTGTCAACATTAGTGTGTGTCAACATTAGTGTGTGTCAACATTAGTGTGTGTCAACATTAGTGTATGTCAACATTAGTGTGTGTCAACATTAGTGTATGTCAACATTAGTGTGTCAACATTAGTGTGTGTCAACATTAGTGTGTGTCAACATTAGTGTGTGTCAACATTAGTGTATGTCAACATTAGTGTGTGTCAACATTAGTGTGTGTCAACATTAGTGTATGTCAACATTAGTGTGTGTCAACATTAGTGTATGTCAACATTAGTGTGTGTCAACATTAGTGTGTGTCAACATTAGTGTGTGTCAACATTAGTGTGTGTCAACATTAGTGTGTGTCAACATTAGTGTATGTCAACATTAGTGTGTGTCAACATTAGTGTGTGTCAACATTAGTGTATGTCAACATTAGTGTGTGTCAACATTAGTGTGTGTCAACATAGTGTTGT
>JACEEU010000751.1:142500-167799 GCA_016630915.1 Callionymus lyra
CACACATAAAAAACACAAACACACAAAACAACCAATTAAGACACAAACACACAAAACAACAAATTAAGACACAAACAAGGACACACCACAAGGACACAAATGCAGAAACAAAACAATTGAAGACAAACACAAAAATCATAAACAGGAACACACACAAAAAACACAAACAAAGATGCAAAACAACAAAGAAGACACACACAAAAAACACAGATGCAGACACAAAAAACTAATGAAGACAAACACAAAAAACACAAACAGGAACACACACAAAAAACACAAACAAAGATGCAAAACAACAAAGAAGACACACAAAAAACACAGATGCAGACACAAAAAACTAATGAAGACAAACACAAAAAACACAAACAAGGACACACATAAAAAACACAAACACACAAAACAACAAATTAAGACACAAACACACAAAACAACAAATTAAGACACAAACAAGGACACACACAAAAAACACAAACGCAGACACAAAACAACTATTGAAGACAAACACAAAAATCATAAACAGGAACACACACAAAAAAACACAAATGCAGATACAAAACAACTATTGAAGACAAACACAAAAATCATAAACAGGAACACACACAAAAAACACAAACAAAGATGCAAAACAACAAAGAAGACACACACAAAAACACAAACGCAGACACAAAAAAACGAATGAAGACACACACAAAAAAAACACAAACAAAGATGCAAAAAAACGAATGAAGACAAACACAAAAAACACAAACAAGGACACACATAAAAACACAAAACAAAAAATTAAGACACAAACACACAAACAAGGACACACACAAAAAACACAAACGCAGACACAAAACAACTATTGAAGACAAACACAAAAATCATAAACAGGAACACACACAAAAAACACAAACAAAGATGCAAAACAACAAAGAAGACACACAAAAAACACAAACGCAGACACAAAAAAACGAATGAAGACACACACAAGGACACACAAAAAAACACAAACAAAGATGCAAAAAAACGAATGAAGACAAACACAAAAAACACAAACAAGGACACACATAAAAACACAAAACAACAAATTAAGACACAAACACACAAAACAACAAAGACACAAACAAGGACACACACAAAAAACACAAATGCAGACACAAAACAACTATTGAAGACAAACACAAAAATCATAAACAGGAACACACACAAAAAACACAAACAAAGATGCAAAACAACAAAGAAGACACACACAAAAAAAACAGACACAAAAAAACTAATGAAGACAAACAGAAAAAACACAAACAAGGACACACATAAAAAACACAAACACACAAAACAACAAATTAAGAGACAAACACACAAAACAACAAATTAAGACACAAACAAGGACACACCAAAAAACACAAATGCAGATACAAAACAACTATTGAAGACAAACACAAAAATCATAAACAGGAACACACACAAAAAACACAAACAAAGATGCAAAACAACAAAGAAGACACACACAAAAACACAGACGCAGACACAAAAAAACGAATGAAGACAAACACAAAAAACACAAACAAGGACACACATAAAAAACACAAAAAACAACAAATTAAGACACAAACAAGGACACACCAAAAAACACAAATGCAGATACAAAACAAAACATTAAGAAACACAAGTAACACAAATAAGGACACACACAAAAACACTGATAAAGACACAAAACAACAAATGAAGACGCACACAAAAACACGAACAAGGACACACGCTTTGTGACCCTGGTCTCGAAAAGCGCTATATAAATATACACAAATCACTTACAAACATTACTTACACAAAAACACTGATAAAGACAAAGACGCACACAAAAACACGAACAAGGACACACACAAAAACACTGATAAAGACAAAGACGCACACAAAAACACGAACAAGGACACACACAAAAACACTGATAAAGACACAAAACAACAAATGAAGACGCACAAAAACACGAACAAGGACACACACAAAAACACTGATAAAGACACAAAACAACAAATGAAGACTCACACAAAAACACAAACAAGGACACACACAAAAACACTGATAAAGACACAGTACAACAAATGAAGACACACAAATGAAGACACAACAAATGAAGACGCACAAAAACACAAACAAGGACACACACAAAAACACTGATAAAGACACAAAGCAACAAATGAAGACACACAAAAACACAAACAAGGACACACACAAAAACACTGATAAAGACACAAAACAACAAATGAAGACACACAAAAACACAGATAAAGACACAAAACAACAAATGAAGACGCACACAAAAACACAAACAAGGACACACACAAAAACACTGATAAAGACACAAAACAACAAATGAAGACACACAAAAACACAGATAAAGACACAAAACAACAAATGAAGACACACAAAAACACAAACAAGGACACACACAAAAACACTGATAAAGACACAAAACAACAAATGAAGACACACAAACAAGGACACACAAAAACACTGATAAAGACGCAAAACAACAAATGAAGACACACAAAAACACTGATAAAGACACAAAACAACAAATGAAGACACACAAACAAGGACACACACAAAAACACTGATAAAGACACAAAACAACAAATGAAGACGCACAAAAACACAAACAAGGACACACACAAAAACACTGATAAAGACACAAAGCAACAAATGAAGACGCACACAAAAACACGAACAAGGACACACACAAAAACACAGATAAAGACACAAAACAACAAATGAAGACGCACAAAAACACAGATAAAGACACAAAACAACTAATAAAGACGCACAAAAACACAGATAAAGACACAAAACAACAAATGAAGACACACAAAAACACAGATAAAGACACAAAACAACAAATGAAGACACACAAAAACACAAACAAGGACACACACAAAAACACAGATAAAGACACAAAACAACAAATGAAGACACACAAAAACACAAACAAGGACACACAGAATCACTCAAAAAACAAAAACACACATAAAACAGTGACAACACTCACACACAGGTCAAGAGGAAAGTGTTTAGAAGGTAAGTTTGCGCTGATGAAGTGTGACGTCATGACGAAACCTCTGAATGTGGTGAGATGGCGCCCCCTGCTGTCGTCACGTTAAACTAAAATATGAAATCACTTCATGAAATAACGAAACACAAAGATAAACAACAAACACTATAAAGACACAAAACAACAAATGAAGACGCACACAAAAACACGAACAAGGACACACACAAAAACACTGATAAAGACACAAAACAACAAATGAAGACACACAAAAACACAAACAAGGACACACACAAAAACACTGATAAAGACACAAAACAACAAATGAAGACACACACAAACAAGGCCACAAAACACTGAAAAGCACAAAACAACAAATGAAGACACACAAACAAGGACACACACAAAAACACTGATAAAGACACAAAACAACAAATGAAGACACACAAAAACACAAACAAGGACACACACAAAAACACTGATAAAGACACAAAACAACAAATGAAGACGCACACAAAAACACAAACAAGGACACACAAAAACACTGATAAAGACGCAAAACAACAAATGAAGACACACAAAAACACTGATAAAGACACAAAACAACAAATGAAGACACACAAACAAGGACACACACAAAAACACTGATAAAGACACAAAACAACAAATGAAGACACACAAAAACACAAACAAGGACACACACAAAAACACTGATAAAGACACAAAACAACAAATGAAGACGCACACAAAAACACAAACAAGGACACACACAAAAACACAGATAAAGACACAAAACAACAAATGAAGACACACAAAAACACAGATAAAGACACAAAACAACTAATAAAGACGCACAAAAACACTGATAAAGACACAAAGCAACAAATGAAGACACACAAAAACACTGATAAAGACACAAAGCAACAAATGAAGACACACAAAAACACAAACAAGGACACACACAAAAACACTGATAAAGACACAAAGCAACAAATGAAGACACACAAAAACACAAACAAGGACACACAGAATCACTCACAAAAAAACACAAACACACATAAAACAGCGACAACACACACACACAGGTCAAGAGGAAAGTGTTTAGAAGGTAAGTTTGCGCTGATGAAGTGTGACGTCATGACGAAACCTCTGAATGTGGTGAGATGGCGCCCCCTGCTGTCGTCACGTTAAACTAAAATATGAAATCACTTCATGAAAGAACGAAACACAAAGATAAACAACAAACACTATAAAGACACAAAACAACAAATGAAGACGCACACAAAAACACGAACAAGGACACACACAAAAACACTGATTAAGACACAAAACAACAAATGAAGACACACAAAAACACAAACAAGGACACACACAAAACACTGATAAAACACAAACAAAGGACACACACAAAAACACTGATAAAGACACAAAACAACAAATGAAGACACACAAAAACACAAACAAGGACACACACAAAAACACTGATAAAGACACAAAACAACAAATGAAGACACACAAACAAGGACACACACAAAAACACTGATAAAGACACAAAACAACAAATGAAGACGCACACAAAAACACAAACAAGGACACACACAAAAACACTGATAAAGACACAAAACAACAAATGAAGACACACAAACAAGGACACACACAAAAACACTGATAAAGACGCAAAACAACAAATGAAGACACAAACACACAAAAACACTGATAAAGACACAAAACAACAAATGAAGACACACAAAAACACAAACAAGGACACACACAAAAACACTGATAAAGACACAAAACAACAAATGAAGACGCACAAAAACACAAACAAGGACACACACAAAAACACTGATAAAGACACAAAGCAACAAATGAAGACGCACACAAAAACACGAACAAGGACACACACAAAAACACAGATAAAGACACAAAACAACAAATGAAGACACACAAAAACACAGATAAAGACACAAAACAACAAATAAAGACGCACAAAAACACAGATAAAGACACAAAACAACAAATGAAGACACACAAAAACACAGATAAAGACACAAAACAACAAATGAAGACGCACAAAAACACAAACAAGGACACACACAAAAACACTGATAAAGACACAAAGGAACAAATGAAGACGCACACAAAAACACGAACAAGGACACACACAAAAACACAGATAAAGACACACAAAAACACAGATAAAGACACAAAACAACAAATGAAGACGCACAAAAACACAAACAAGGACACACACAAAAACACTGATAAAGACACAAAGCAACAAATGAAGACACACAAAAACACAAACAAGGACACACAGAATCACTCACAAAAAAACACAAACACACATAAAACAGCGACAACACACACACACAGGTCAAGAGGAAAGTGTTTAGAAGGTAAGTTTGCGCTGATGAAGTGTGACGTCATGACGAAACCTCTGAATGTGGTGAGATGGCGCCCCCTGCTGTCGTCACGTTAAACTAAAATATGAAATCACTTCATGAAATAACGAAACACAAAGATAAACAACAAACACTCGTTTATTTAATAAATAACCGATGACATCACGGCGCCATGACATCACAGCTCCTCGGCGAGGAAGAAGGCGAGGTCACATGGCGACCCGAGGAGCCGCTCGTGGGGGTCATCGGAACCCCGACTGTTCGGCGCCACTTCCTGTTCCGCCCGTGGAGGGGGCGGGGCTAAGGCCGCTCGTGTCGGTCGACGCAGGAAGTCGTCACGTCCAGAGCCGCCCCCCCCCTTCAGAATCCTCCTCCGTGATTGGACGGTCAGGAGCACTCGCGACCCGCCTTACGGTCCATCTTGACCATCTTCAGAACCGCCTCCTCGCGGCCGCGGCGCTGGTGGTCGAACACGCAGTCGTGCTGCTCCGGCAGACGGTGCTTCGGGCAGAACACGTGGCCTGGAGGCAGCGGCTGAGGTCAGTGGCCGGGGTCGGGGGTCAGAGGTCAGAGGGTCACTCACCGCAGCGACACGAGCCCAGTTCCTGCTGGACCAGCACCAGCCGGGTCTGGCAGCGGAAGCAGCGCCGGCGGTTCTTCTGCTTCGGCCGCGACTCCTCGACGCCTCCTGCTGGCTCCTCTGTGCACTGCAGCTTCAGAGGAGGCGTCTCACCCTCCAGGTCTGAGGGAGAGACAGAGGCTGGTGAGACAGACAGACGGACAGACAGACAGACAGACAGACAGACAGACGTACCAAACTCTCCAGGTCTCTTGTTTGACGTGCAGGCTGAGAGGTGAGACAAGTCTGTTGGAGATGAGCCTGCAGCAGACAGACAGGTGAGAGAGACAGACAGGTGTGGGAGACAGACAGGTGAGGGAGACAGTGAGGTGAGAGAGACAGACAGGTGAGAGAGACAGTGAGGTGAGAGAGACAGACAGGTGAGAGAGACAGACAGGTGAGGGAGACAGACAGGTGAGAGAGACAGTGAGGTGAGAGAGACAACAGGTGAAGAGAGACAGTGAGGTGAGAGAGACAGACAGGTGAAGAGAGACAGACAGGTGAGGGAGACAGACAGGTGAGAGAGACAGTGAGGTGAGAGAGACAGACAGGTGAGAGAGACAGTGAGGTGAGAGAGACAGACAGGTGAGAGAGACAGACAGGTGAGGGAGACAGACAGGTGAGAGAGACAGACAGGTGAGGGAGACAGACAGGTGAGAGAGACAGACAGGTGAGAGAGACAGACAGGTGAGAGAGACAGTGAGGTGAGAGAGACAGACAGGTGAGAGAGACAGACAGGTGAGAGAGACATGAGGTGAAGAGAGACAGACAGGTGAGAGAGACAGACAGGTGAGGGAGACAGACAGGTGAGAGAGACAGACAGGTGAGGGAGACAGACAGGTGAGAGAGACAGACAGGTGAGAGACAGACAGGTGAGGGAGACAGACAGGTGAGAGAGACAGACAGGTGTGGGAGACAGACAGGTGAGGGAGACAGTGAGGTGAGAGAGACGACGGTGAGAGAGACAGTGAGGTGAGAGAGACAGACAGGTGAGAGAGACAGACAGGTGAGGGAGACAGACAGGTGAGAGAGACAGTGAGGTGAGAGAGACAGACAGGTGAGAGAGACAGTGAGGTGAGAGAGACAGACAGGTGAGAGAGACAGACAGGTGAGGGAGACAGACAGGTGAGAGAGACAGTGAGGTGAGAGAGGACGACGGTGAGAGAGACAGTGAGGTGAGAGACAGACAGGTGAGAGAGACAGACAGGTAGGGAGACAGACAGGTGAGAGAGACAGACAGGTGAGGGAGACAGACAGGTGAGAGAGACAGACGGTGAGAGAGACAGCAGGTGAGAGAGACAGTGAGGTGAAGAGACCGGAGAGAGACAGTGAGGTGAGAAAGACAGCGGTAAACGTGGAGACAGACAGGTGGAGAGACAGTGAGGTGAGAGAGACGACGGTAGAGAGACGTGAGGTGAGAGAGACAGACAGGTGAGAGAGACAGACAGGTGAGGGAGACAGACAGGTGAGAGAGACAGACAGGTGAGGGAGACAGACAGGTGAGAGAGACAGACAGGTGAGAGAGACAGACAGGTGAGGGAGACAGACAGGTGAGAGAGACAGACAGGTGAGAGACAGACAGGTGAGGGAGACAGACAGGTGAGAGAGAAAGACAGGTGAGAGAGACAGACAGGTGAAGAGACAGACAGGTCAGGGAGACAGACAGGTGAGGGAGACAGACAGGTGAGAGAGACAGACAGGTGAGAGAGACAGACAGGTGAGAGAGACAGAAAGGTGTGGGAGACAGACAGGTGAGAGAGACAGAAAGGTGTGGGAGACAGACAGGTGAGAGAGACAGACAGGTGAGAGAGACAGACAGGTGTAAGAAGAGACAGACAGGTGAAGAGACAGACAGGTGCGGAGACAGACAGGTGAGAGAGACAGACAGGTGAGAGAGACAGAAAGGTGTGGGAGACAGACAGGTAGAGAGACAGACAGGTAGAGAGACAGACAGGTAGAGAGACAGACAGGTGAGAGAGACAGACAGGTGAGAGAGACAGAAAGGTGTGGGAGACAGACAGGTAGAGAGACAGAAAGGTTGGGAGACAGACAGGTGAGAGAGACAGACAGGTGAGAGAGACAGACAGGTGTGGGAGACAGACAGGTGAGAGAGACAGACAGGTGAGAGAGACAGACAGGTGAGAGAGACAGACAGGTGAGAGAGACAGACAGGTGAGGGAGACAGACAGGTGAGAGAGACAGACAGGTGAGAGAGACAGACAGGTGAGGGAGACAGACAGGTGTGGGAGACAGACAGGTGAGGGAGACAGACAGGTGAGAGAGACAGACAGGTGAGAGAGACAGACAGGTGAGAGAGACAGACAGGTGAGGGAGACAGACAGGTGAGAGAGACAGACAGGTGTGTGAGACAGACAGGTGAGGGAGACAGACAGGTGTGGGAGACAGACAGGTGAGAGAGACAGACAGGTGTGGCTGTGTTGGACTCTCAGAGGTCAGAGGTCGTCTCACCTTCTCTTGACGTCACTAATGAAGGTTCTTGTGGTTCATCGTTGATCTGTTGCTTCTGGACGTCTGAGGATCAGAAGAAGAGTCACTGAAGGAGTCATGACTCGTGACTCAGAAGTGACTCAGAAGTGACTCAGAAGTGACTCAGAAGTGACTCAGAAGTGACTCAAATGACAAGACTCAGAGGTGACTCAAAGTGACCAAAGTGACTCAAAACCAAAGACCAAAACTCAAAACAAAGTACTCAGAAGTGAAGAATGACTCAGAGGTGACTCAAAGTGACTCAGAAGTGACTCAGAAGTGACTCAGAAGTGACTCAGAAGTGACTCAGAAGTGACTCAGAAGTGACTCAGAAGTGACTCAGAAGTGACTCAGAAGTGACTCAGAAGTGACTCAGAAGTGACTCAGAAGTGACTCAGAAGTGACTCAGAAGTGACTCACCAGTGTAACACTGTGAGCAGAGGTTCCTGGTGTCACTGGAGCTGCAGAAGAAAAAGATTCAACAACATATTAGATGTGTGTGTTGATCTGTGTGTTGATGTGTGTGTTCATGTGTGTGTTCATCTGTGTGTATATGTGTGTTTTCATGTGTGTGTTGATGTGTGTGTTAATGTGTGTGTTGATGTGTGTGTTCATGTGTGTGTTCATCTGTGTGTTTTCATGTGTGTGTTGATGTGTGTGTTAATGTGTGTTTTCATGTGTGTGTGTTCATGTGTGTGTATATGTGTGTGTTGATGTGTGTGTTCATCTGTGTGTATATGTGTGTTTTCATTGTGTGTGTTGTGATGTGTGTTAATGTGTGTGTTGATGTGTGTGTTCATGTGTGTGTTCATCTGTGTGTTTTCATTGTGTGTTGATGTGTGTGTTAATGTGTGTTTTCATGTGTGTGTGTTCATGTGTGTGTATATGTGTGTGTTGATGTGTGTGTTCATCTGTGTGTATATGTGTGTTTTCATGTGTGTGTTCATGTGTGTGTTCATGTGTGTGTTCATGTGTGTTCATCTGTGTGTATATGTGTGTTTTCATGTGTGTGTTCATGTGTGTGTTCATCTGTGTGTATATGTGTGTTTTCATGTGTGTGTTCATGTGTGTGTTCATGTGTATGTTCATGTGTGTGTTCATCTGTGTGTATATGTGTTTTCATGTGTGTGTTGATGTGTGTGTTCATGTGTGTGTTCATGTGTGTGTTCATCTGTGTGTATATGTGTGTGTTAATGTGTGTGTTCATGTGTGTGTTAATGTGTGTTTTCATGTGTGTGTTAATGTGTGTGTTCATGTGTGTGTTCATGTGTGTGTTCATGTGTGTGTTCATCTTTGACATCATCAGTGCCGTCGTCAGTGACGTCATCGGTGCTGAATGTGGGACTTCTTAATGTTCGCTCCATTACTAATAAATCCTTTTCTCTGAATGATCCGTTCACAAGAGTTCGTTTGGATTTATTATGTCTTTCTGAGACTTGGCAGAGAGAGGAAGAGTTTATTCATCTGAACCAACTCTGTCCAGTAGGGAGCGCTGTCCTGGGGAAGCCTCGCCTCTCTGGTCGTGGAGGAGGTCTTGCTACAGTTCTTAGGGAGAGTTGTTCTTGCAAAGTGATTCAGACACAGGAATTCACTTCTTTTGAGTCTCAGATGATCTTGGTTGGTTCTACAAGACCTTTCTATTGTGTGTCAATCTACCGCCTGGTCCTTCAGTGTTCTTGAAAGACTTTAGTGACTTCTTATCTTCCATTATTCAAATGAGATGTTGGAGGACCTGAGATGTTCCTGAGATGTTTGAGGACCTGAGATGTTCCTGAGATGTTGGAGGACCTGAGATGTTCCTGAGATGTCCCCCCCCCTCGGCCTGCAGCAACAACAACAACAAAGACCCCTGAACCCCCGGCGGGCGAGTCTTACCCCCAGAACCCGCACTGGCAGCGGGGCGGCAGGCTCGGAGTCTTGCTGCGCTCGCTCGTGTCTCCCATGACTTCACAAAGGTCCGCGTCCTGCTCGCTCTCCGGGGACGAACCGGCGACCCAGGGGTGACGGTGACCAGGAGGTGACCCGGAGGTGACCCGGGTGTGACCAGAGAGACACCAGACCAGCAGGTTCTAGACTGAAGCTCTGGACCCGCTGAGGCGACGAACAACAACGAGTCCCTGGAACACGAGATCAGCTGGACGGACGAGACCACTTTTTGGGGGGGGGGGGGTTGGACCGGTTCATTGACGATTAAAACGATCCGCGATAAACCGTAAATATCGCCCAGAAAACTAGTGAAAGAAACACGTGACCAGGTTTAGATCAGTGTTATCAGTGTCATCAGTGTGACCCCCCGAGCTAGAATGGAACAGTCCGGAAACACGTCACTTCAGATCGTTTTCAATATAAAAGTACATCAATAAATAGATCGAACTTTATTGATCCCTACGGAGGTAAATATTTATTATACATTTGTTTATTTTAATTATTTTAATTCTTTATTCAATGTCCTTCATATGTGCGTCTTTTAACTTTAATATAAAGTTCGAACTACTTTCAGCCAATAGTGCGACGTGCAAAGATCACGTGACGACAGAAGCCCGTGATCAACCCTTTTCGAACGATGAGAATTTTCAAAATAAAGTTTGAAACAAAACGGAAACGAATCAAAAAACGAAACATTAAAAACGTCAAACACGGAGTTAAAGACAGAAGAACAAACTTTTTTACTTCAACATACAAAAGTCAGTCACAGGAGAACCTTCCGCTCGCGGCTCCCCCTGCTGGTGGAGCAGAGATGACAAGCCATGGCCAAAACCCTTCAGTCGGTCACAGGTGAAGGTCGCTCAGGTGTGTCCGACCTTCTGAGGTAGATTTCTTTATTATTCAAAACATGCTCAATCCTAACACGATTTTTATCATCTTTGAATAATGAAGAACATTCTACCTCACTGCTGCACCTCCACCCGCGACCACCAGGTGGCACCAGACTCACCCTGGGAGCTCTAGTCACGTGTTCTCCGGACCCTCGGGGTCAGACCAGGACGTAAGTGCTAAGTGGCGGACGAGTCGTGGACCAATGACCCGAGGCGTTCTAGGGAAAAGATCCGCTCCACGACCGACGCCGGCTCCGTCCTCGGGGGGACGAAGACGTTTTGTTGTGCAAAGATGGCAGTGATCCGGTTGGTCAGGGCTGGACGCTCAGGGCGACGAGCTCGGCGCCGGGACCAGGCTGTGCGAGCGCGCCGGCCGCGGCGGTCGCGTCTCGAGCGGGCCGGACTCGGCGCCGTCTGGACCCGGGCTGCCCTCCCGGACCTCCGAGTCCAGCTGGGCCGGACACTCGAAGTGGACACAGTGGAAGACCTGCGGGGACATGATCATTATCACGTGACGGATCGGTGGCTCGGATGCTCTGTTGCTTTTATTATTGTGTAAATAAAACACTAATACAAGTATTTAGTTACACATGGAGGTCCAGAGACAACACAACAGTTCAAGAAAAGGTGAATATTCTGATGACACTCAGGTGACCTCAGCGTGACCTCAGCGTGACCTCAGCGTGACCTCAGACTGACCTCGTTAGCCGTGTTGTGAGTCCCGACGATCCTGATGAAGGAGGCCGGCTGTTTGTCGAACTTCAGCGTCTGCCACGACCTGCAGTGAGAAGAGTGTGAGTCGAGTGTGAGTCGGAGTGTGAGGCGAGTTGTCGTCGTTTAGATCTAGCGCTTGTCGAGTTTAGATCTAGCGCTTGTCGCGTTTAGATCTAGCGCTTGTCGAGTTTAGATCTAGGCTTGTAGTTTTAATCTAGCGCTTGTCAGGTCAAATCCTAGGGACGCTGGAGCGTCTGGAGCGGCTTCAGCTTAGATCTAGCTGGCTTGTCGAGTATTGATCTAGCGCTTGTCAGTTTAGATCTGGCGCTTGATGGGTTTAGATCTGGACGCTGTGCAGTGTAGGGGTCCCCCAGGACTAGCGCTTGTCGCAGTTTGATTTAGTCTAGCGTTTGTCGTTTAGATCTAGCGCTTGCAGACCTCCAACACCTGTCTCCCAGCCGTCACGTTTAGATCTAGCGCTTGTCGAGTTTAGATCTAGCGCTTGCCGCGTTTAGATCTAGCGCTTGTCGAGTTTAGATCTGGCGCTTGTCCAGGATCTCGCTTGTCGGGTTAGACCTAGCGCTTGTCGAGTTTAGATCTAGCGCTTGTCAAGTTTAGATCTAGCGCTTGTCGAGTTTAGATCTAGCGCTTGTCGAGTTTAGATCTAGCGCTTGTCGACTTTAGATCTAGCGCTTGTCGACGTTTAGATCTAGCGCTTGTCTTAGTTTAGATCTAGCGCTTTGTCGCGGTTTAGATCTAGCGCTTGTCGAGTTTAGATCTGGAGCTGCCGAGGTTAGATGGCTGCTTTTTCGGGTTTAGATCTAGCGCTTGTCGCGTTTAGATCTAGCGCTTGTCGCGTTTAGATCTAGCGCTTGTCGAGTTTAGATCTAGCGCTTGTCAGTTTAGATCTAGCGCTTGTCGAGTTTAGATCTAGCGCTCTGTCGAGTTTAGATCAAGGGCTTGTCGTGGCTTTAGATCTAGCGCTTGTCGGTTTAGATCTAGCGCTTGTCAGCTTTAGATCTAGCGCTTGTCGTCGTTTAGATCTAGCGCTTGTCGCCTAGATCTAGCGCTGTGGAGTGCAGGATCTGCGCTTGGAGGTTTAGATCTAGCGCTTGGCGTCGAGTTTAGATCTAGCGCTTGTCGAGTTTAGATCTAGCGCTTGTCGAGTTTAGATCTAGCGCTTGCGGGTTTAGATCTGGAGCGCCATCGAGTTTAGATCTAGCGCTTGTCGAGTTTAGATCTAGCGCTTGTCGAGTTTAGATCTAGCGCTTGTCGAGTTTAGATCTAGCGCTTGTCGAGTTTAGATCTAGCGCTTGTCGAGTTTAGATCTAGCGCTTGTCGAGTTTAGATCTAGCGCTGGTTTAGATCAGGCGAGTTTAGATCTAGCGCTTGTCGAGTTTAGATCTAGCGCTTGTCGTCGTTTAGATCTAGCGCTTGTCGAGTTTAGATCTAGCGCTTGTCGAGTTTAGATCTAGCGCTTGTCGAGTTTAGATCTAGCGCTTGTCGCGTTTAGATCTAGCGCTTGTCGCGTTTAGATCTAGCGCTTGTCGAGTTTAGATCTAGCGCTTGTCGAGTTTAGATCTAGCGCTTGTCGAGTTTAGATCTAGCGCTTGTCGAGTTTAGATCTAGCGCTTGTCGGTTTAGATCTAGCGTTTAGATCTAGCGCTTGTCGAGTTTAGATCTAGCGCTTGTCGAGTTTAGATCTAGCGCTTGTCGAGTTTAGATCTAGCGCTTGTCGAGTTTAGATCTAGCGCTTGTCGAGTTTAGATCTAGCGCTTGTCGAGTTTAGATCTAGCGCTTGTCGCGTTTAGATCTAGCGCTTGTCGCGTTTAGATCTAGCGCTTGTCGCGTTTAGATCTAGCGCTTGTCGAGTTTAGATCTAGCGCTTGTCGAGTTTAGATCTAGCGCTTGTCGAGTTTAGATCTAGCGCTTGTCGTCGTTTAGATCTAGCGCTTGTCGAGTTTAGATCTAGCGCTTGTCGAGTTTAGATCTAGCGCTTGTCGAGTTTAGATCTAGCGCTTGTCGCGTTTAGATCTAGCGCTTGTGTCGGTTTAGATCTAGCGCTTGTTGTCGAGTTTAGATCTAGCGCTTGTCGAGTTTAGATCTAGCGCTTGTCGAGTTTAGATCTAGCGCTTGTCGAGTTTAGATCTAGCGCTTGTCGAGTTTAGATCTAGCGCTTGTCGCGTTTAGATCTAGCGCTTGTCGAGTTTAGATCTAGCGCTTGTCGAGTTTAGATCTAGCGCTTGTCGAGTTTAGATCTAGCGCTTGTCGCGTTTAGATCTAGCGCTTGTCGAGTTTGGATCTAGCGCTTGTCGTCGTTTAGATCTAGCGCTTGTCGTCGTTTAGATCTAGCGCTTGTCGAGTTTAGATCTAGCGCTTGTCGAGTTTAGATCTAGCGCTTGTCGTTTGATCTAGCCTTGGTTTAGATCTAGCGCTTGTCGAGTTTAGATCTAGCGCTTGTCGAGTTTAGATCTAGCGCTTGTCGAGTTTAGGGCTGGATCACGATGGCGCCGGAGCCCAGCTGGTGGCAGGTGTAGCCCGAGTCCCAGTCGTAGTTCCTGGTGTCACCGTTGAGCAAAGCGTTCCTGCTGCGGCTCACGCCCTCGATCACGCTCGCGCACGCCAACACCGTCGCCACGTTCTCCGGAGGAACTGTAGACAGAGGAGGGTGAGAGAGAGAGGAGGGTGAGAGAGAGAGAGAGAGGGGTGAGAGAGAGGAGGGCGAGAGAGAGAGGAGGGTGAGAGAGAGAGAGGGGTGAGAGAGAGGAGGGTGAGAGAGAGGAGGGCGAGAGAGAGAGGGGTGAGAGAGAGAGAGGGAGGGCGAGAGAGAGAGCGGGTGAGAGAGAGGAGGGTGAGAGAGAGGAGGGTGAGAGAGAGAGGGGTGAGAGAGAGGAGGGTGAGAGAGAGAGGAGGGTGAGAGAGAGAGGAGGGTGAGAGAGAGAGGGGTGAGAGAGTGGAGGGCGAGAGAGAGAAAGAGAGAGAGAGTGAGAGAGAGAGGGGTGAGAGAGAGAGGAGAGAGAGAGAGAGAGTGGAGGGCGAGAGAGAGGAGGGTGAGAGAGAGAGGGGTGAGAGAGAGAGGGTGAGAGAGTGGAGGGTGAGAGAGAGAGAGAGAGAGAGAGGAGGGTGAGAGAGAGAGGGGTGAGAGCGAGGGAGAGTGGAGGGCGAGAGAGAGAGAGAGAGAGAGAGAGCGCGAGAGAGAGAGCGCGAGAGAGAGAGCGCGAGAGAGCGAGAGAGGGGGTGAGAGAGAGAGGAGTGGAGAGACAAGAGAGAGAGCGAGAGCGAGAGAGCGAGAGAGAGCGAGAGAGAGCGAGCGAGAGAGAGAGAGCGAGAGAGAGAGAGAGAGCGAGAGAGAGCGAGCGAGAGAGGAGCGAGAGAGCAAGAGAGAGAGAGAGAGAGAGAGAGCGAGAGAGAGAGAGAGAGAGAGAGAGAGCGAGAGCGAGGGAGAGAGAGCGAGAGAGAGAGAGAGAGAGAGAGAGAGAGAGAGAGAGAGAGCGAGAGAGAGAGACTACAACATACCCAGGAGTCCAGTGTCGAGGGTGTAGCTGCTGCGGGTGAACATACACTCGAACGCCACCAGGTGGAAAACCTTGTTGACCGTGTTGTGTGTCCCCACGATGCGGACATACCTGAGACACAAGAGGGCTCAGGTGAGCTTATTATGATGATGATGATGATAAGAACAGTCCATGATTGACGTCATAATGGCTTCACTCCTCCTCCAGCTGTAATCACGCTTTGTTTATACAACGAGTCCCTTGGGGATGGAGACCACCCTCCATGCTCGACCAATCACAGCAGAGTGGGCGTGGTTATGGTCGACACGATCTCATCTCCAGAACAACAAAGTGCTTTCAGTGGGCGGGGCTTAGGATCAGACGAGGTTCTGTACCTGCAGACGCGGGGCGTGAAGAAGAGGTTCTGCCAGGACCGACAGAGGAACTTGGAGTGGTCGACCACGCGGACCCAGTCCAGCTCGTCCATGGAGACCTCGATGTAGTAGGAGTAAGACCTTCGGACACGGACGGGTCAGAACGCGTCACCAGACCGAGCAGGAGGAGGACCTCACCGGCTGTCCCGGTCCCACAGCAGGAGGCGCACGTGGTTGACGATGGACGGCTGGCCCAGCTTGACCTGGATCCCGGCGCGCCCGTCGTCCTCGATGGGGTGTCTGGAGAAGCCGTGGTCCAGGTCGTAGTTCTGCGTGTCGCCGTCCAGCAGCGCCGACTTCAGCTCGCCCTTCACCACCTGAGCGCCGAACTTCATGGTGGCGATGTTCTCCTCCGGGACTGGATCCAGAGCAAGATATAGAAGAACAGACGCCATGTTTGTTGTGACGCAGGAGCACTATCACTACACCAGAGTCAAGTACTGGACAATACTACACATATATACTTGTTACTACACTATCACTACACCAGAGTCAAGTACTGGACAATACTACACATATATACTTGTTACTACACTATCACTACACCAGAGTCAAGTACTGGACAATACTACACATATATACTTGTTACTACACTATCACTACACCAGAGTCAAGTACTGGACAATACTACACATATATACTTGTTACTACACTATCACTACACCAGAGTCAAGTACTGGACAATACTACACATATATACTTGTTACTACACTATCACAACACCAGAGTCAAGTACTGGACAATACTACACATATATACTTGTTACTACACTATCACAACACCAGAGTCAAGTACTGGACAATACTACACATATATACTTGTTACTACACTATCACTACACCAGAGTCAAGTACTGGACAACTACAACACATATATACTTGTTACTACACTATCACAACACCAGAGTCAAGTACTGGACAATACTACACATATATACTTGTTACTACACTATCACAACACCAGAGTCAAGTACTGGACAATACTACACATATATACTTGTTACTACACTATCACAACACCAGAGTCAAGTACTGGACAATACTACACATATATACTTGTTACTACACTATCACAACACCAGAGTCAAGTACTGGACAATACTACACATATATACTTGTTACTACACTATCACAACACCAGAGTCAAGTACTGGACAATACTACACATATATACTTGTTACTACACTATCACAACACCAGAGTCAAGTACTGGACAATACTACACATATATACTTGTTACTACACTATCACAACACCAGAGTCAAGTACTGGACAATACTACACATATATACTTGTTACTACACTATCACAACACCAGAGTCAAGTACTGGACAATACTACACATATATACTTGTTACTACACTATCACAACACCAGAGTCAAGTACTGGACAATACTACACATATATACTTGTTACTACACTATCACAACACCAGAGTCAAGTACTGGACAATACTACACATATATACTTGTTACTACACTATCACAACACCAGAGTCAAGTACTGGACAATACTACACATATATACTTGTTACTACACTATCACGTCAAGCTTAACACCAGAGTCAAGTACTGGACAATACTACACATATATACTTGTTACTACACTATCGCAACACCAGAGTCAAGTACTGGACAATACTACACATATATACTTGTTACTACACTATCACAACACCAGAGTCAAGTACTGGACAATACTACACATATATACTTGTTACTACACTATCACAACACCAGAGTCAAGTACTGGACAATACTACACATATATACTTGTTACTACACTATCACAACACCAGAGTCAAGTACTGGACAATACTACACATATATACTTGTTACTACACTATCACAACACCAGAGTCAAGTACTGGACAATACTACACATATATACTTGTTACTACACTATCACTACACCAGAGTCAAGTACTGGACAATACTACACATATATACTTGTTACTACACTATCACAACACCAGAGTCAAGTACTGGACAATACTACACATATATACTTGTTACTACACTATCACTACACCAGAGTCAAGTACTGGACAATACTACACATATATACTTGTTACTACACTATCACAACACCAGAGTCAAGTACTGGACAATACTACACATATATACTTGTTACTACACTATCACAACACCAGAGTCAAGTACTGGACAATACTACACATATATACTTGTTACTACACTATCACAACACCAGTGTCAAGTACTGGACAATACTACACATATATATACTTGTTACTACACTATCACAACACCAGAGTCAAGTACTGGACAATACTACACATATATACTTGTTACTACACTATCACAACACCAGAGTCAAGTACTGGACAATACTACACATATATACTTGTTACTACACTATCACAACACCAGAGGCAAGTACTGGACAATACTACACATATATACTTGTTACTACACTATCACAACACCAGAGTCAAGTACTGGACAATACTACACATATATACTTGTTACTACACTATCACAACACCAGAGTCAAGTACTGGACAATACTACACATATATACTTGTTACTACACTATCACAACACCAGAGTCAAGTACTGGACAATACTACACATATATACTTGTTACTACACTATCACTACACCAGAGTCAAGTACTGGACAATACTACACATATATACTTGTTACTACACTATCACAACACCAGAGTCAAGTACTGGACAATACTACACTATATATACTTGTTACTACACTATCACAACACCAGAGTCAAGTACTGGACAATACTACACATATATACTTGTTACTACACTATCACAACACCAGTGTCAAGTACTGGACAATACTACACATATATATACTTGTTACTACACTATCACAACACCAGACGCAAGTACTGGACAATACTACACATATATACTTGTTACTACACTATCACAACACCAGAGTCAAGTACTGGACAATACTACACATATATACTTGTTACTACACTATCACAACACCAGACGCAAGTACTGGACAATACTACACATATATACTTGTTACTACACTATCACAACACCAGAGTCAAGTACTGGACAATACTACACATATATACTTGTTACTACACTATCACAACACCAGAGTCAAGTACTGGACAATACTACACATATATACTTGTTACTACACTATCACAACACCAGAGTCAAGTACTGGACAATACTACACATATATATACTTGTTACTACACTATCACAACACCAGAGTCAAGTACTGGACAATACTACACATATATCCTCGACTCACTCAACATGCCGCGGTAGTTGAGGTCCATGTTGCGACTCTCCGAGCGGATCTTGATGGCGTCCAGCAGGTGGTCGGGGCTCAGCAGGCCAGACGGACGGACCACGTTCAGCATCTCCGTCAGGGTCATGAGGGGCAGCCGCACCGCTGACATCACTTCCTGCGTCTGCGCGTCCTCGCCGTGCTGCCGGCACCAGCGGCACAGCGCCTGGAAGATTTCCTTCTCGCTGGCGGCGAACGAGTCGCGGCGCACCACGGTCAGCAGGGCGGACTGGACGCGGGGAGAAGGTCAAACAACATTTAGAAATCAAGCAGAACCGCGGCGTCGCATGCCTCTGCCAACGTCCTCGTTTGAGCAACTGTACGACACAGCGAACCTCAAACAATGACGTTTGAAAGGCTCCTAAGGAACAGAAACACAGACGGAGAGTGAGGCAGCGAGACCTTCGTAGTCATTGAAACACCGTTCTAGGCTGGAGTAGAAGAGCAGGTGAAGCGACCTTCAGGTGACAAACCTTGGAGAGCAGCAGGAAGCTGTCGGAGCTCAGAACCTCGGGGCGTGGCGGTCCATGTAGGCGCAGCAGGCGGTGATGAGGGCGCTCAGAGAGTACAGGCTGGCCACGTCGAAGACCAGGCACACGTTGTTGGTGTGCAGGACGGTGCGCAGGAAGTCCGACGTGGAGTTCTCCAGCAGCTGCAGACCGTAGCGGTGAGCCAGGCCCAGGAAGTCCAGCAGAACCTCCTCGCGGGCCGAGCTGAGGCTGGCCCGACCCGTGTACAGGTAGTTGAGCAGCATGGAGAAGGCCTCGGCTCGCGTCTCCTCCAGACACACCTCGGCCTGAGGCTGCGACTCCTTCATGCCGCCGTACAGCAGAGCTCTGCAGCAGAGGTTCATATGCGTCAAGAACTCGCAAATAATACATTGAATATGAAAATGTACAAATAATTGTAGGATCGCGGAGATAATGTCTTGAATATATTCATTCAACTTTTCCTGAACAGAATCAGTCGATAAAGCGACGCAAGAGAGTCACAGTTACAGGTTTTGTCAGGTAGTGTCATAGAGTACCTGAAGTACTGTCATAGAGTACCTGAAGTAGTGTCATAGAGTACCTAAGGTAGTGTCATAGAGTACCTGAAGTAGTGTCATAGAGTACCTGAAGTAGTGTCATAGAGTACCTAAGGTACTGTCATAGAGTACCTGAAGTAGTGTCATAGAGTACCTGAAGTAGTGTCATAGAGTACCTAAGGTAGTGTCATAGAGTACCTGAAGTAGTGTCATAGAGCACCTGAAGAGCTAGAGTACCTGAAGTAGTGTCATAGAGTACCTAAGGTACTTCATGAGTACCCTGAAGTAGTGTCATAGAGTACCTGAAGTAGTTCTATAGAGTACCTGAAGTAGTGTCATAGAGTACCTGAGGTAGTGTCATAGAGTACCTGAAGTAGTGTCATAGAGTACCTGAAGTAGTGTCATAGAGTACCTGAAGTAGTAGCATAGAGTACCTGAAGTAGTGGCATAGAGTACCTAAGGTAGTGTCATAGAGTACCTGAAGTAGTGTCATAGAGTACCTGAAGTAGTGTCATAGAGTACCTGAAGTAGTGTCATAGAGTACCTGAAGTAGTGTCATAGAGTACCTGAAGTAGTGTCATAGAGTACCTGAAGTAGTGTCATAGAGTACCTAAGGTAGTGTCATAGAGTACCTAAGGTAGTGTCATAGAGTACCTGAAGTAGTGTCATAGAGTACCTGAAGTAGTGTCATAGAGTACCTGAAGTAGTGTCATAGAGTACCTGAAGTAGTGTCATAGAGTACCTAAGGTAGTGTCATAGAGTACCTGAAGTAGTGTCATAGAGTACCTAAGGTAGTGTCATAGAGTACCTGAAGTAGTGTCGCATAGAGTACCTGAAGTAGTGTCATAGAGTACCTGAAGTAGTGTCATAGAGTACCTGAAGTAGTGTCATAGAGTACAAGTAGTGTCATAGAGTACCTGAAGTAGTGTCATAGAGTACCTAAGGTAGTGTCATAGAGTACCTGAAGTAGTGTCATAGAGTACCTAAGGTAGTGTCATAGAGTACCTGAGGTACTGTCATAGAGTACCTGAAGTAGTGTCATAGAGTACCTGAAGTGGTCATAGAGTCCTGAAGTAGTGTCATAGAGTACCTGAAGTAGTGTCATAGAGTACCTGAAGGTACTGTCATAGAGTACCTGAGGTACTGTCATAGAGAGTACCTAAGGTACTGTCATAGAGTACCTGAAGTAGTGGCATAGAGTACCTAAGGTGGTGTCATAGAGTACCTGAAGTAGTGTCATAGAGTACCTCAAGTAGTAGCATAGAGTACCTAAGGTAGTGTCATGGAGTACCTGAAGTAGTAACATAGAGTACCTGAAGTAGTGTCATAGAGTACCTGATGTACTATCATAGAGTACCTGAGAGGTGTCATAGAGTACCTGAAGTAGAGTCATAGAGTACCTGAAGTAGTGTCATAGAGTACCTGAAGTAGTGTCATAGAGTACCTAAGGTACTGTCATAGAGTACCTGATGTACTATCATAGAGTACCTGAAGTAGTAGCATAGAGTACCTGGGAAGTAGTACATGAGTACCTAAGGTAAAAAGTTTGTGAGTACCTGAAGTAGGGTCATAGAGTGCACCTAGGTAGTGTCAGAGTACCTGAAGTAGTGTCATAGAGTACCTCAAGGTAGTGAAGTCAGAGCAACTGAAGTGAGAGTCATGGAAAGTACCTAAGGTAGTGTCATAGAGCACCTAGCTAGAGTCATATACCTGAAGTAGTGTCATAGAGTGAACCTAAAGTAGAGGCAGCCACAGGATGACTCGTGCGCCGGGAAGCAGCTTCCTCCACGACGTGAAGGTGTCACCGTACCCTCCCCGGAGCACCAGGGCTCCGGAGCTGCTCCGACAGCAGGTGGAGTGATCGATCCTCGACACCGAGGCCGGCGGGCGCAGCGAGTGACTGTCGGACATGGCGGCTCGGGAGCGGTGACGTCACACCTGCGGGCTGGAGGGAACAACAAGAGGTGATGCTACATGCTAACGGCTAACAACACGGACCCCCCCATCGTTCTCCTCGTCTTCGTGCTCGAGAGGCTTACACCGCGACAGGTGACCGTGTTGTTGACCGCTCAGACTCCGAACCGACACCGGCCAGGGGTTCGGTCGGCATTACCGTCAGACTCTGTCCTGCCAGCTCCACACGCGTCCTGCGGCAGAAAGTCCAACTGTTGTTGTCCTGCGACGAGAAACACGACAAAACCCGAAGCACAGCCGATCTCCGGAAACAGATGCTGCTCAGACACAAACACTTCCGTCATTACCGGAACTTTTCAATAACAAACGTTCTCACAATAATGTGATTGATAATAATATTAAATAATATTAAACGCTGACGGAAGTCTTGGTCCAAACACAGAAGGAAGATCAGAGTGGTAGAAAGTTTATTATTAAAATAATAGTTCAGCACAGACCTGGTTATTAGGGCTAAAGCTAGCTGGAGGCCATCTTTGTTGTTAGTGATTCCTTCCAGATGAAACATTGACACATATTTACAAAACATGTCACGTGACTAAATTCAGCCTTCTGACGCTGGCATAGAGGACGAACTCGGAGTTTTCACTCTCCACCTCCTCGTCCGCGTGACCTCTTGGGACCTGCAGACACAGCAACACTTAACATCCAGCGAAAGAAACATTTTTGGTGCATGAAGAAGCTGCTGTGGAACGGGCCATGTTTGTTGTGACGCAGGAGCAGGAACTAAATCCATCAAATCACATTTTCAGTCCAAAATGTTGCACACATGCACAAAACTACAAGGAGCAAAATGTGTTTTTACATTTACAATTAAGTGCTTGAAGAGGAGTTTGAAAAACATGCAGTTAAATATTTAGTAATATTCTTTCAGGATTATTGTATGAATATCTCAAATGTTTGTCATTGTTTATATTTCAATAAATTGTTTATTAAATGAAATGCATACATATTTAAGTTAAATAAATAATCTATGTGCAAGGTTCATTTATTTATCCAATTAAAGTTCCGGCCTCAGATGGCAGCAGTCATTACGTCCTCCACAGCTAAAGAAACAATGAAATCCTGCAAGATCCCAGTGATGACTGAGGACGAGAGGATACTGTAAGAGTCTAGCAGCTTTTAAAGCTGATGTTTGGACATATTTTGGGTTTGAAAACAAATTAAAGTAGTTACGACTTCAAGAGTCATGTAGTCTGTTACTACACTATCACAACACCAGAGTCAAGTACTGGACAATACTACACATATATACTTGTTACTACACTATCACAACACTAGAGTCAAGTACTGGACAATACTACACATATATACTTGTTACTACACTATCACAACACCAGAGTCAAGTACTGGACAATACTACACATATATACTTGTTACTACACTATCACAACACCAGAGTCAAGTACTGGACAATACTACACATATATACTTGTTACTACACTATCACAACACCAGAGTCAAGTACTGGACAATACTACACATATATACTTGTTACTACACTATCACAACACCAGAGTCAAGTACTGGACAATACTACACATATATACTTGTTACTACACTATCACAACACCAGAGTCAAGTACTGGACAATACTACACATATATACTTGTTACTACACTATCACAACACCAGAGTCAAGTACTGGACAATACTACACATATATACTTGTTACTACACTATCACAACACCAGAGTCAAGTACTGGACAATACTACACATATATACTTGTTACTACACTATCACAACACCAGAGTCAAGTACTGGACAATACTACACATATATACTTGTTACTACACTATCACAACACCAGAGTCAAGTACTGGACAATACTACACATATATACTTGTTACTACACTATCACAACACCAGAGTCAAGTACTGGACAATACTACACATATATACTTGTTACTACACTATCACAACACCAGAGTCAAGTACTGGACAATACTACACATATATACTTGTTACTACACTATCACAACACCAGAGTCAAGTACTGGACAATACTACACATATATACTTGTTACTACACTATCACAACACCACAGAGTCAAGTACTGGACAATACTACACATATATACTTGTTACTACACTATCACAACACCAGAGTCAAGTACTGGACAATACTACACATATATACTTGTTACTACACTATCACAACACCAGAGTCAAGTACTGGACAATACTACACATATATACTTGTTACTACACTATCACAACACCAGAGTCAAGTACTGGACAATACTACACTATATACTTGTTACTACACTATCACAACACCAGAGTCAAGTACTGGACAATACTACACACATATATATACTGTTACTACACTATCACAACACCAGAGTCAAGTACTGGACAATACTACACATAATATACTTGTTACTACACTATCACAACACCAGAGTCAAGTACTGGACAATACTACACATATATATACTTGTTACTACACTATCACAACACCAGAGTCAAGTACTGGACAATACTACACATATATACTTGTTACTACACTATCACAACACCAGAGTCAAGTACTGGAACAATACTACACAATATATACTTGTTACTGACACTATCACAACACCAGAGTCAAGTACTGGACAATACTACACATATATACTTGGTTACTACACTCATCACAACACCAGAGTCAAAAGTACTGGACAATACTACACATATATACTTGTTACTACACTATCACAACACCAGAGTCAAGTACTGGACAATACTCCACACATATATACTTGTTACTACAACTCCATCACAACACCAAGAGTCAAGTACTGGACAATACTACACATATATACTTGTTACTACACTATCACAACACCAGAGTCAAGTACTGGACAATACTCGACAACAATATATACTTGTTGGGGGAGCTACAACTCCATACACAACACCAAAGAGTGCAAGTACTGGAACAAAATACTCACAAACAAAATCATATACTTGTTACTACACTATCACAACACCAGAGTCAAGTACTGGACAATACTACAA
>JACEEU010000752.1:0-57500 GCA_016630915.1 Callionymus lyra
GCGGAATGGCTTTAGCTGATGGGACTTTGCTTGAATGGCTTGATTTGTGGGACTTTGCTTGAATGAGCTTTACTTGCACCCTAATGGGACTTTGCTAGAGCATTGCTTTAATGGGACTTTACTTGAATAACTGCTTTAATGGGACTTTTTGCTTGAGTGGACTTTACTTTAAATGGGACTTTGCTTTAATGGGACTTTGCTTTAAATGGGACTTTGCTTTAATGGGACTTTGCTTTAATGGGACTTTGGCTAGATAAGGACTTTTGCTTTAATGGGACTGTTAGGGTAGGGACTTTGAGCAATGGGACTTTAAGCGGAATGGGACTTTGCTTTAATGGGACTTTGATGTAATGGGCTTTAAATGGGACTTTGCTTGATGGGCTTTGCTTTAGTTTAGGACTTTGCTTTAATGGGACTGCTCAATAGTTTGGACTTTGAGGACTTTGCTTTAAATGTAACTTTGTTTAATGGGACTTTACTTTTAATGGGACTTTGCTTTAATGGGACTTTGCTTTAATGGGACTCTGCTTTAGTAATGGGACTTTGCTTTAATGGGACTTTGCTTTAATGGGGACTTTGTTGAATAGCTTTTTAATGGGACTTTTGCTTGAATGGACTTTGCTTTAATGGGACTTTTGCTTTAATGGGACTTTACTTTAATGGGACTTTTGCTTTAATGGGACTTTGCTTTAATGGGACTTTGCTTTAATGGGACTTTGCTTTAATGGGACTTTACTTGAAATAACTTGACTTTAATGGAACTTTGCTTTAATGGGACTTTTACTTTTAATGGGACTTTAGCTCAATGGGACTTTGCTTGAAGGACTTTGCTTTAATGGGACTTTGCCTTTAATGGGACTTTGCTTGAATGGACTTTGCTTTAATGGGGGCTTTGTTTTAATGGGACTTTAGCCAGTGGAGGAATTTTGCTTTAATGGGACTTTAGCTTTAATGGGACTTTACTTGGGAATCAGCTTTGCTAAGATGGGACTTTAGCCCAAATGGGACTCTTGCTTGAATGGCTTTGCTTAAGATGGGACTTTAGTCAATGGGACTTGAGAATGGCTTTGCTTTAATGGGACTTTAACTAATGGGACTTTTGCTTGAATAATTGCTAGGCTTTAGCTTAGATGGGACTTTAACTTGAATAGTTTAGATGGGACTTTATGGAATGGGACTTTGCTTGGATGGCTTTGCTTTAATGGGGACTTTTGCTTAATGGGACTTTAGCGAATGGCTTATAAAGATGGGACTTGAAGTGCCTTTGATGGGACTTTAAAGCTGATGGGACTTTGCTTGAAGTGGGACTTTGCTAAGATGGGACTTTATGAAATGGGACTAAAAGCGAATGGCTTTGCTAAGATGGGACTTTAGCAGAATAGAAGGGACTTTGCTTCAATGGGGACTTTGCTTGGACTTTGCTAAAGATGGGACTTTAGCGAATGCTTTGCTTTAATGGGACTTTGCTAGGAATGGCTCTCTAAAGGCTTTGCTTGGAATGGGCTCAAGCATGGGACTTTAGCGAATGCTCAATAGTGGGACTTTGCTTGAATGCGGAGCGAACGATTGCTAGATAGCTTTGCTTGAATGGCTTTGGCTGTGGGACTTTAAGAGCTGTGAATGTTTACTTGAATAACTTTACTTAAATGGAACTTTGCTTGAAGACAATTTAGCGAATGGGACTTCCTTGAAAGCTTTTGCTAAATGGGACTTCATGAATAACTTTGCTAAAGATGGGACTGTGAGATGGCTTTAGCAAGTGGGACTTTGCTTGAACAACTTTGGCAAATGGGACTTCATGATCTTTAGCCAAATCGGGACTAGCCCGAAAGAGCTTGCTAAGATGGGACTTTAGCGAATATTTGCTAAGTGGACTTTGCTTGAATATTTTAGTCAGGGACTTTGCTTTAATGTGACTTTGCTGAATAGCTGTAAATGGAACTTTTGCATTAAGGACTTTAGCTGTTAATGGCTTTGTTAATGGAGACTTTATAAAATGGGACTTTTGCTTTAATGGAGACTTTGCTTGAACAGATAAAAAAGGGGGAAACTCTGCTTTAATGGGACTTTGCTTGAATGACTATGGGAGTGGACTTTACTTTAATGGGACTTTTGCTTTCAATGAGACTTTGCTTTAATGGGACTTTGCTTGAACAGCTTTGCTGTAATGGGACTTTTGCTTGAATGGACTTTGCTTTAATGGGACTTTGCTTTAATGGACTTTGCTTAGATAGCGTAATGGGACTTGCTTGAATGTTTGCTTAAATGGGGACTTTACTTGAATAGCTTTGCTTAAATGGAGACTTTGCTGAACAATCTTTGTATGAGCTTTAATGGGACTTTTGCAATGAGCTTTGTGCAGATGGGACTTTGCCTAATGGGACTTTTGCTGAAATGGACTTTGCTTTAAATGGGGACTTTGCTTGGTGGAACTTGTACAATGAGGCTGGCAAATGGGGACTTTTGCTTTAAATATGGCTTTAGCGAACAACTTTATGGGAAATGGGACTTTGCTTTGATAATGTGGCTTTGCTGGAAACTTGCAAATGGGACTTTAGTTCAATGGGGACTTTTTGGGAATGAAACTCTAGTGGAAATGGCTTTGCTTGAATAATATGCTTTAGTGGACACAGCGAATGGCTCTGCTTTATGGGACTTTAGCGAATAGCTTCAGCAAATGGGGCTTGGGTAAGCTGAACAGAATCAAAGGGACTCTGCTTTAATGGGGACTTTAGCGAATAATTGCTAAGTGGGACTTTGCTTTGTGGGACTTTTTGAATAACTTTGCTAGATGGGGTTGCTTGAATGGCTTTGGCAAATGGGACTTTTAGGAATATTTCATGGAAATGGGACTGCTTGAATGTCTGCACTGATAGGACTGGCGCGAATGTCTAAGCTGATATGACTGTGGAATGTTTGCTTTAATGGGACTTTATAGCCCGAATGGCTTAAATAGGACTTTGTGTAATGCTTTGTTAATGAGACTTTCTATTCTTATCTTTTTCTCCTTCTTACTTCTTCTTCTTTTCCTTCCTTCTTATTCATCTTCTTTGATTTCTTCTTAGCATCTTCATCTTTATTCTTAACATCTTCCTTCTTAACATCTTCATCATCCTTCTTGGCCTCTTCATCTTCCTTCTTAATTTCTTCATCTTCCTTCTTAGCCTCTTCATCTTTCTTCTTATTTTCTTCATCTTCCTTCTTAACATCTTCATCTTCCTTCTTAACATCTTCATCTTCCTTCTTAACATCTTCATCTTCCTTCTTAACATCTTCATCTTCCTTCTTAACGTCTTTATCTTCCTTCTTAACATCTTCATCTTCCTTCTTAACGTCTTCATCTTCCTTCTTATTTTCTTCATCTTCCTTCTTAACATCTTCCTTCTTAACGTCTTCATCTTCCTTCTTAATTTCTTCATCTTCCTTCTCAGTGTCTTCATCTTCCTTCTTATTTTCTTCATCTTCCTTCTCAACATCTTCTTCATCTTCCTTCTTAATTTCTTCATCTTCCTTCTTAGCGTCTTCATCTTCCTTCTTAACATCTTCATCTTCCTTCTTAACATCTTCATCTTCCTTCTCAACATCTTCATCTTCCTTCTTAACGCCTTCATCTTCCTTCTTAACATCTTCCTTCTTAACGTCTTCATCTTCCTTCTTAATTTCTTCATCTTCCTTCTTATTTTCTTCATCTTCCTTCTTAACATCTTCTTCATCTTCCTTCTTAATTTCTTCATCTTCCTTCTTAGCGTCTTCATCTTCCTTCTTAACATCTTCATCTTCCTTCTTAACATCTTCCTTCTTAACGTCTTTATCTTCCTTCTTAACATCTTCATCTTCCTTCTTAACGTCTTCATCTTCCTTCTTAACATCTTCATCTTCCTTCTTAACATCTTCATCTTCCTTCTTAACATCTTCCTTCTTAACATCTTCATCTTCCTTCTTAACATCTTCATCTTCCATCTAAACATCTTCATCTTCCTTCTTAACGTCTTTATCTTCCTTCTTAACATCTTCATCTTCCTTCTTAACGTCTTCATCTTCCTTCTTAACATCTTCATCTTCCTTCTTAACATCTTCATCTTCCTTCTTAACATCTTCATCTTCCTTCTTAACATCTTCATCTTCCTTCTTAACGTCTTCATCTTCCTTCTTAACATCTTCATCTTCACACACACAGATGTGACGACACTTCAGCTTCTCTCCTGTTTCATTGAAGTCCTCCGTGTGTTGTGACGTCATCAGAACCCTCAGGTGTCAGAACTGACGTCACCATCTTGTCATCAGCGAGTACGTGTCATTCACGCACGCGCTCCTCGAAACCGTCCGCGCGCGCTCTGATGGAGGACCACGCGCTCACGGAACCGTCCATCATCCAGTCCACGAGCCCCCGCGTGACGTCATCGGCGTTGCTCGCGGTGCGCTGTGTCATGACGTCACTCTACACGCTCATCGTGGGCGTCGGTCTGCTGGGGAACGTCACGCTGGTGAAGATCTTCGTGGGCCGTGACGTCACGAGGAGCGTCCCGAACATCTTCATCGTCAGTCTGGCGGCGGGTGACGTCATGCTGCTGCTCACCTGCGTCCCCGTGGATGTTTCGCGCTTTTTCTCCGAGACGTGGATGTTTGGAGAGACGCTGTGTCGAGTTTTACCTGCGATCCAGCTCACCTGTGTGGGCGTGTCTGTGTTCACGCTCACCGCGCTCAGTGCAGACAGGTGCGCCTTCTTCTTATCTTTCATCCCCCTTTCTTCTTATCTTTCATCACCCTTTCTTTATCATTCATCACCCTTTCTTCTTATCTTTCATCACCCTTTCTTCTTATCTTTCATCACCCTTTCTTCTTATCTTTCATCCCCCGGCATCCCTTTTCTTCTTATCTTTCATCACCCTTTCTTTATCATTCATCACCCTTTCTTCTTATCTTTCATCACCCTTTCTTCTTATCTTTCATCCCCCTTTCTTCTTATCTTTCATCCCCCTTTCTTCTTATCTTTCATCACCCTTTCTTTATCATTCATCACCCTTTCTTCTTATCTTTCATCACGGGCCTTTCCTTCTTATCTTTCATCCACCCTTTCTTCTTATCTTTCATCACCCTTTCGTTGTGAGGTCCCGGTTCATCCCCCGGGGGGTTGTGCCTTTTTTTTTTTTTTTTTTTTTCTTTCATCTTATCTTTCATCACCCTTTCTTCTTATCTTTCATCCCCCTTTCTTCTTATCTTTCATGCCGCAGAAAAAAAAAAAAAAAAATCCTTTCTTCTTATCTTTCATCACCCCTTGTCTTTATCATTCATCACCCTTTCTTCTTATCTTTCATCACCCCTTTCTTCTTATCTTTCATCCCCCTTTCTTCTATCTTTCATCACCCTTTCTTGTCGATCATTCATCACGGTTCTTCTTATCTTTCATCACCCTTTCTTCTTAAGTTTCCTGTTCATCAGCCCTTTCTTCTTATCTTTCATCCACCCTTTCTTCTTATCTTTCATCACCCTTTCTTTTATCATTCATCCACCGGCTTTCTTCTTATCTTTCATCACCCTTTCTTTATCATTCATCACCCTTTCTTCTTATCTTTCATCACCCTTTCTTCTTATCTTTCATCACCCTTTCTTTATCATTCATCACCCTTTCTTCTTATCTTTCATCACCCTTTCTTCTTATCTTTCATCGGCCGTTTCTTCTTATCGTTCATCACCCTTCTTGTCTTCATCAAACCCTTTCTCTCTTATCTTTCATCCCCCTTTCTTCTTATCTTTCATCACCCTTTCTTTATCATTCATCACGGCCGCTTTCTTATCTTTCATCACCCTGTAGTCTTCTTATCTTTCATCGCCCCTTTCTCTTATCTTTCATCACGCCTTTCTTTATCGTTCATCACCCTTTCTTCTTATCTTTCATCACCCTCTGGGTCTTCTTCATCTTTCATTGCAAGCCCTTTCTTCTTATCTTTCATCCCCCTTTCTTCTTATCTTTCATCACCCTTTCTTTTATCATTCATCACGCCTTTCTTCTTATCTTTCATCACCCGGCTTTCTTTATCATTCATCACCCTTTCTTCTTATCTTTCATCCACCCCCTTTCTTCTTATCTTTCATCGGCGCGGCCTTTCTTTTATCATTCATCACCCTTTCTTCTTATCTTTCGTCCCCTTTCTTCTTATCTTTCATCCCCCTTTCTTTATCATTCATCACCCTTTCTTCTTATCTTTCATCCCCTTTCTTCTTATCTTTCATCACCCTTTCTTTATCGTTCATCACCCCGCTTGTCCTTCTTATCTTTCATCCCCCCTTTCTTTATCACTCATCACCCTTTCTTCTTATCTTTCACCGCGTGTTCGGGTCTTGTCCCCTTTCTTCCTTATCTTTCATCACCCTTTTTCGGTGATTCCCCCCTTTCGTTAGGGGGGGGGTGGGCGTTCGTCGCCCTTTCGTTTGCGTTGTGTTTGTCTTTCGTCCCCTTTCTTCTTATCACATCACCCTTTCTTTATCATTCAATGCACCCTCTGTCCTTCATCTTTCGTCCCTTTTTCTTGGTCTTTCATCACGCCTTTCTTCTTGTCTTTCATCCATCACCTTACTATTCTGCGTTCATCCCCTTTCTTCTTATCGTTCATCACCCGACCCTTTCTTCTTATCTTTCATCACCCTTTCTTCTTATCTTTCATCACCCTTTCTTTCTTGTCTAAGTTCTTATCTTTCGTCACGCCCTTTCGAGGGGGTGGGGGGTCATGTATCGTTCATCACCCTTCTTCTTATCTTTCATCCCCCTTTCTCTTATCTTTCATCACCTTTCTTTTCTTCTTATCTTTCATCACCCTTTCTTCTTATCTTTCATCCCCTTTCTTCTTATCTTTCATCACCCTTTCTTTTATCATTCATCACCCTTTCTTCTTATCTTTCATCCCCTCCTTTCTTCTTAGGTTGTCGCCAACCTTTACGAGTATCATTCATCACGACCTTTCTTCTTATCTTTCGTCCACCCTTTCTTCTTATCTTTCATCCCTTGCACTTGCGGTGGCGGCCTTGCTTTATCATTCATCACCCTTTCTTCTTATCTTTCATCACCCTTTCTTTATCATTTCATCCCTTTCTTTTTTCTTTCATCACCCTTTCTTCTTATCTTTCATCCCCTTTCTTTATCATTCATCCCCTTTCTTCTTATCTTTCATCCCCCTTTCTTCTTATCTTTCATCACCCTTTCTTTATCATTCATCACCCTTTCTTCTTATCTTTCATCCCCTTTCTGCTTTCGTTTATCTTTCGTCTTAAGCCCTTTCTTCTTCGTTATCCTTTCGTCCTGCACCTTTCTTCTTATCTTTCATCACCCTTTCTTCTTATCTTTCATCCCCCTTTCTTCTTATCTTTCATCCCCTTTCTTCTTATCTTTCATCACCCTTTCTTATCATTCATCACCCTTTCTTCTTACTTCATCACCGTCATCTTTCATCACCCTTTCTTCTTATCTTTCGTCCCCTTTCTTCTTATCTTTCATCACCCTTTCTTCTTATCTTTCTTCTTATCTTTCACCCTTTCTTCTTATCTTTCATCACCCTTTCTTTTATCATTCATCACCCTTTCTTTCTTATCTTTCCATCGCCCTTTCTTATCTTTCACCCTTTCTTCTTATCTTTCATCCCTTTCTTATCATTCATCTCTTCTAACCTTCCTCTTTCATCACCCTTTCTTCTTATCTTTCGTCCCCTTTCTTCTTATCTTTCATCACCCTTTCTTCTTATCTTCATCCCCCTTTCTTCTTATCTTTCATCACCTTTCTTCTTATCTTTCATCACCCTTTCTTCTTATCTTTCATCCCCCTTTCTTTATCATTCATCACCCTTTCTTCTTATCTTTCATCCCCCTTTCTTCTTATCTTTCATCACCCTTTCTTTATCATTCATCACCCTTTCTTCTTATCTTTCATTCACCTTTCATCCCCCTTTCTATCTTTATCTTTCATCCTTTCTTTCATCTTTCATCTCGCCCTTTCTTCTTATCTTTCATCGCCCCTTTCTTTATCATTCATCCCCCTTTCTTCTTATCTTTCATAGGCCCTTTCTTCTTATCTTTCATCACCCTTTCTTTATCATTCATCACCCTTTCTTCTTATCTTTCATCACCCTTTCTTCTTATCTTTCATCCCCCTTTCTTCTTATCTTTCACTCTCCCCTTTCTTTATCATTCATCACCCTTTCTTCTTATCTTTCATCCCCTCTGTTCTTATCTTTCATCCACCCTTTTTCTTATCTTTCATCCCCCTTTCTTCTTATCATTCATCACCCTTTCTTCTTATCTTTCATCCCCTTTCTTCTTATCTTTCATCACCCTTTCTTTATCATTCATCACCCTTTCTTCTTATCTTTCATCACTTTCTTCTTATCTTCAACCTCATTTATCATTCATCACCCTTTCTTCTTATCTTTCATCCCCCTTTCTTCTTATCTTTCATCACCCTTTCTTTATCATTCAATCACTTCTTATCTTTCATCCCCCTTTCTTCTTATTTTCTTATCTTTCTTATCATTCATCACCCTTTCTTCTTATCTTTCATCACCCTTTCTTCTTTATCTCCCTTTCTTCTTTCTTTCTCTCCCTTTCTTCTTATCTTTCATCACCCTTTCTTCTTATCATTCATCCCCCTTTCTTCTCTTTCATCACCCTTTCTTCTTATCTTTCACCCTTTCTTTTATCTTTCATCACCCTTTCATTTCATCACCCTTTCTTCTTATCTTTCATCACCCTTTCTTCTTATCTTTCATCCCCCTTTCTTTATCATTCATCACCCTTTCTTCTTTCTTTTCATCCCGTCTCTTATCTTTCATCCCCTTTCTTTATCATTCATCACCCTTTCTGTATCTTTCATCCCCCTTTCGTTCGTCATTCGCTCAAGCTGTCATTTTTAATCATTTCGTCATTATCATTTTAACATTCATCATTTTAGTATGTTTGGTCATTTTATCGACATCATTTTAATGTTTTCATCATTTTCATCGTGCATCATTTGTCATTCATCATTCATCATTTTTATCATTTATCATTTATCATTTTATCATTTCATCATTTTCATCAAATTTTGTCATTTTAATTTTCATCATTTTTATCATTCATCATTTTATCATTTTCATCATTTGTATCATTACATCATTTATCATTTCATTTTTCATCATTGTTTTTGTCATTCATCATTTTAGCATCGTTCATCATTTTATCATTTGGTATCATTTTATCATTTTATCATTTCATCATTCATATTTCATCATTCATCATTTATCATTTATCATTTTATCATATCATTTGATTATCATTCATCATTTTTACATCATTTATCATTTATCATTCATCATTTTCATCATTTTACGTACGCATCAAATTTATTATCATTCATCATTCATCATTTATCATTTATCTATTCATCATTCATCATTCCATCATTTATCATTCATCATTTTATCATTCATCATTTATCATTTATCATTTTATATTCATCATTCATCATTTATCATTCATATCATTCATCATTTGTAGTCATTTTTCCATCATTTTATCATTCATCATTTTTGTCATTTGCATCATTTTTATCATTTTTATCATTCATCATTCATCATTTTATCATTTATCATTTCGTTTTATCATTCAATCATTTTATCATTTTGTAGGAGTCACTCGCCTACCAATCATTTCATCATTTGTGGGGGTGGCATCATTCACAATCATTTTAATATTCATCATTCATCATTTTCCATCATTTTAATCATTTTAATCATTTATCATTCATCTTTTATCATTCATCATAGTACTTGTGGGTAAGCAATCATTTTAAATCATTGATCATTCAAATCATTTTAATCATTTTTATCTTGATCATTTTTCATCATTTATCATTTATATTACATCATTTCATCATTTCAAAATCATTTTTTATCATTTATCATTTATCATTTTATCATTTCATCATTTTCATCATTTATCATTTTCATCATTTTATCATAGGTCATCATTTTCATCATTATTTATCATTACATCATTCATCATTATCATTCATTATATTGCATCATTCATCATTTTATCATTCTTATCAATTCATTTTTATCATTCAAATCATTTTACATCATTTATCATTTAATCATTCATCATTTTCATTATCATTTCATACATTTTCATTCATTTTATCATTATCATTTTCGATCATTTATCATGATCATTCTATCATTCATCATTTATCATTTTGAGGGACTCATTTCATTCATTTAAATCGTGGGGTGGCGGAATCATTTTATCATTATGCAATCATTTGACATCATTTTTATCATTTCATCATTTATCATTTATCATTATCATTCATTTATTATTTTATCATTTTTATCATTTTAATCATTCATCATTTTTATCATTTTATCATTTCATTCATCATTATCATTCATCATTGACATCATAGTCATTTTATCATTTTGTCATCATTCCATCATTTTATCATTTCATCATTTTCATCATTTATCATTTATCATTTTATCATTTGGGTCATCATTGAGGTTCATCATTTATACATTTTGGGGATCATTTTATCATGTTTATCATTTTGATCATTTCATCATTCATCATTGAGCTATATCATTCATCATTAGTGGGCATCATTTTTATCATTTTATCATTGCATCATTTCATCATTTTCATCATTCATCATTTGATCATTCTAATCATTCAAGTCATTTTGTCATTTCAGTCATTAATACATTTTACTCATTCATCAATTAGTTATCATTTCCAAATCATTTATCATTTTAATCATTTCATTTTACATCATTATCATTCATCATTCATCATTCATCATTTACATCATTTCATCATTGTATCATTTTAATCATTTCATCATTTTTATTATCTTACAACATCATTCATCATTTTATCATTCGTATCATTGTGGGGGAGCTTCCACAATCATTTATCATTAATCAAGGTTTCATCATTTATCATTTCATCATTTTCATTTATCATTCATCATTCATCATTTTAATCATTATCATCATTTTGGCATCATTGGCATCATTTCATCATTTCATCATTTTATCATTATTAATCATTTACAGTCATTGCATCATTGCATCATGTTGTATCATTTATCATTCATCATTTAAGCATTTTATCATTTATCATTTATCATTCATCATTTTGATCATTCTTGGGGGGGGTCTGTTATCATATGAGAGGCAATTCGTAGGTTTGCGATCATTGCATCATTTTATCATTTTATCATTTAGATCATTTTATCATTCATTATCATTTTAAAATCATTCATCATTTCATCATTTTATCATTTCATCAATCTTCATCATTTATCATTCATCATTCACATTTATCATTTCGATCATTTTATCATTTTTGAGATCATGTGCATCATTTATCGGAATCATGGTTATGCGATCATTTCATCATATCATCATTTATCATTTACATCATTTATCATTTGCATCATTCATCATTCATCATTTATCATTTTATCATTTGACGTCATTTATCATATCATATTTAGCAAATGTGCATCATTCATCATTTTGATCATTTCATCATATTTTGAACAATCATTTATCATTTTATCATTAATCATTTGATCATTCATCGTTATATCATTTTATCGATTATTTGTATCATTTTGTCGATCATTTATCATTTTGTCATTTTTATCATTTTTATCATTTCATCATTCATCATTTCATTATTCATCATTTTGACATTTTTATTGGTGTTTTATCATTCATCTTTTATCATTTATCATTATCATCATTTTATCATTTTGTCATTTTTACATTCATCTTTCATCATTTCATCATTTTTATCATTTTCATTTTTATCATTATCATTTGATCATTCATCATTCATCATTTGATTCATTTTATCATTTGTCATTTCATCATTTTATCATTTCATCATTTTGTGTTTATCATCAGGGATATTTTATCATGGGTGGTCATTTGTCATTTTTAGTCATTGTCATTCATCATTTTGTCATTTTATCATTCATTTTGGGGTGTTTGTCAGTGGGTCCTTCTCTTTGCTCCTTCACTCCTTCATCCTTCACTCCTTTACTCCTTTTCATCTCCTTTACGCCTTTGGGGGGGCTTCACTCCTTTACTCCTTTACTTCTTTACTCCTTCGCTTTTTTCCCATCCTTGGGCTCTCACCCCCTGGTCTCTCTCCCCCTGGACTCTCACCCCTGGACTCTCACCCCCTGGACTCTCACCCCCTGGACTCTCACCCCCTGGACTCTCACCCCTGGACTCTCACCCCCTGGACTCTCGCCCCTGGACTCTCACCCCCTGGACTCTCACCCCCTGGACTCTGGCGCCCCCGGACTCTCACCCGCCGTCTCCCCTGGACTCTCGCCCCTGGACTCTCACCCTGGACTCTCACCCCCTGGACTCTCACCCCCTGGACTCTCACCCCTGGACTCTCACCCCTGGACTCTCACCCCTGGACTCTCACCCCCTGGACTCTCACCCCCTGGACTCTCACCCCCTGGACTCTCACCCCTGGACTCTCACCCCCTGGACTCTCACCCCTGGACTCTCACCCCTGGACTCTCACCCCTGGACTCTCACCCCCTGGACTCTCACCCCCTGGACTCTCACCCCCTGGACTCTCACCCCCTGGACTCCTCACCCCCTGGACTCTCACCCCTGGACTCTCACCCCCTGGACTCTCACCCCCTGGACTCTCACCCCCTGGACTCTCACCCCTGGACTCTCACCCCTGGACTCTCACCCCTGGACTCTCACCCCCTGGACTCTCACCCCTGGACTCTCACCCCTGGACTCTCACCCCTGGACTCTCACCCCTGGACTCTCACCCCTGGACTCTCACCCCCTGGACTCTCACCCCTGGACTCTCACCCCCTGGACTCTCACCCCCTGGACTCTCACCCCTGGACTCTCACCCCTGGACTCTCACCCCCACCCCCTGGACTCTCACCCCTGGACTCTCACCCCTGGACTCTCACCCCCTGGACTCTCACCCCCTGGACTCTCACCCCTGGACTCTCACCCCTGGACTCTCACCCCCTGGACTCTCACCCCTGGACTCTCACCCCCTGGACTCTCACCCCTGGACTCTCACCCCCTGGACTCTCACCCCTCGACTCTCACCCCTGGACTCTCACCCCTGGACTCTCACCCCTGGACTCTCACCCCTGGACTCTCACCCCTGGACTCTCACCCCTGGACTCTCACCCCTGGACTCTCACCCCTGGACTCTCACCCCTGGACTCTCACCCCTGGACTCTCACCCCTGGACTCTCACCCCTGGACTCTCACCCCTGGACTCTCACCCCTGGGCTGGGCCTCATCCCTGGACTCTCACCCCTGGACTCTCACCCCCTGGACTCTCACCCCTGGACTCTCACCCCTGGACTCTCACCCCCTGGACTCTCACCCCCTGGACTCTCACCCCTGGACTCTCACCCCTGGACTCTCACCCCTGGACTCTCACCCCCTGGACTCTCACCCCTGGACTCTCACCCCGGACTCTCACCCCTGGACTCTCACCCCCTGGACTCTCACCCCCTGGACTCTCACCCCCTGGACTCTCACCCCTGGACTCTCACCCCTGGACTCTCACCCCCTGGACTCTCACCCCTGGACTCTCACCCCTGGACTCTCACCCCCCTGGACTCTCACCCCTGGACTCTCACCCCCTGGACTCTCACCCCTGGACTCTCACCCCTGGACTCTCACCCCTGGACTCTCACCCCCTGGACTCTCACCCCTGGACTCTCACCCCTGGACTCTCACCCCTGGACTCTCACCCCTGGACTCTCACCCCTGGACTCTCACCCCTGGACTCTCACCCCTGGACTCTCACCCCTGGACTCTCACCCCCTGGACTCTCACCCCTGGACTCTCACCCCCTGGACTCTCACCCCTGGACTCTCACCCCCTGGACTCTCACCCCTGGACTCTCACCCCTGGACTCTCACCCCTGGACTCTCACCCCCTGGACTCTCACCCCTGGACTCTCACCCCCTGGACTCTCACCCCTGGACTCTCGACCAACAGACGTCGCTCACGGATCTCAAGACTTTATTGAGCAATAAAAAATATACACCAGGAAAATATTCCCTTTTTTCACTGAATTCTTGTGAATCTGAAAATCCTTTAGTTTTGTTTCCGACCGAAGAAATCAAAGGATGTCACTCCAGGGTTTTGAACCTTCAACCCAGATCCCATGAGGTTCTAGGCCTCGGTGTACAGTTGGACCAGGCTCTGGAACTGAGGTCCCCAGTCGTCCAGGAAGTCCAAGTCCTGCTCCGACCGAGTCCCGGGCGACCCCAGAGGACTGATGGAGCCGGCGGGCGACCCCTGGCCCTCGTAGGCGTAGGTCTGCAGGGAGTCGTAGGGGGGACCGCCCGAGTCCAAGTCCGCGTCCACCAGCTTCTGCCTGATGAAGTCGTGAACGTCCGCCTGGTCCAGCTGCACCGAGGGGCCCCGGCGGGCCCCGGGCGGGAGGCGGAGACGGGCCTCGGGTCGGACGTCCCTGCGGAACTTCAGCTCCTCGGCGGCGGCCGGGTTCCGGAGCGCGATGATGTCGAAGGCCTCGGTGTCTTCTTCGCCGCCGCCCTCGTCGTCATACGTGACCACGTTCTCTCGCACGTCCTCCTCCGACACCATCAGCGGCTCCTTGTTGCTGCGACGCAGAGTCACGAACAGAACCACGATCGCTGAGGACATGATGTTGAGTCAGTGGATCCTAGTTAACACTGGTGTCTATGGTGATTTCCTGCTCTGACCTCTGACCTTCTGCTCTGACCTCCTGCTCTGACCTTCTGACTTCCTGCTCTGACCTTCTGCTCTGACCTCCTGCTCTGACCTTCTGACTTCCTGCTCTGACCTTCTGCTCTGACCCCTGACCTCCTGACTCTGCTCTGACCTCCTGCTCTGACCCCTGACCTCCTGTTCTGACCTTCTGACTTCCTGCTCTGACCTTATGACTTCCTGCTCTGACCTTCTGCTCTGACCTCCTGCTCTGACCCCTGACCTCCTGCTCTGACCTTATGACTTCCTGCTCTGACCTTCTGCTCTGACCTCCTGCTCTGACCTTCTGACTTCCTGCTCTGACCTCCTGCTCTGACCTCTGACCTCCTGCTCTGACCTCTGACCTCCTGCTCTGACCTTCTGACTTCCTGCTCTGACCTCTGACCTCCTGCTCTGACCCCGGTGCTCCACACTCACCCAGCAGGATGACGATGCACAGCAAGATGGCGATCAAGGCTCCGGTGCTGAGGCCGGCGGACGACAGGAAGGCCTCGCCCTGACACAGACGTAGCCTCCCGTGACGCTGGCAGGGACAGACCCGGAGCGTCAGAGTGCTGGTGGCGCTCAGAGAAGGTTCCCCGCCGTCTCGGACCACGACGGGCAGGAAGTACAGCTCCTGGATCAGGTGGTTGAAGCGCCGGCGTCTGGCGATGATGCTGGCGCTGCTGTCTGTGGAGACGACATTTAAATATCGCAATATTTAAATTTCTATTTCTTTCAAATCATGTTTGATTTTCATCATCGTTCTTTCATGCATTGTATTTTAATATAGTGGGAAATATAATATATATATATATATATTTATATTTATATTAGAAGTCATTACGTCCTCCATAGTTAAAGGAAGAATGATGACTGAGGACGAGAGGATACAGTGACTTGTTACAACACTATCACAACACCAGAATCAAGTACTGGACAATACTTACATATATACTTGTTACTACACTATCACAACACCAGAATCAAGTACTGGACAATACTACACATATATACTTGTTACTACACTATCACAACACCAGAATCAAGTACTGGACAATACTACACATATATACTTGTTACTACACTATCACAACACCAGAGTCAAGTACTGGACAATACTGCACATATATACTTGTTACTACACTATCACAACACCAGGGTCAAGTACTGGACAACACTACACATATATACTTGTTACTACACTATCACAACACCAGAGTCAAGTACTGGACAATACACATATATACTTGTTACTACACTATCACAACACCAGAGTCAAGTACTGGACAATACTACACATATATACTTGTTACTACACTATCACAACACCAGAGTCAAGTACTGGACAATACTACACATATATACTTGTTACTACACTATCACAACACCAGAGTCAAGTACTGGACAATACTACACATATATACTTGTTACTACACTATCACAACACCAGAGTCAAGTACTGGACAATACTACACATATATACTTGTTACTACACTATCACAACACCAGAGTCAAGTACTGGACAATACTACACATATATACTTGTTACTACACTATCACAACACCAGAGTCAAGCCTGGTCGAACACTACACATATATACTTGTTACTACACTATCACAACACCAGAGTCAAGTACTGGACAATACTACACATATATACTTGTTACTACACTATCACAACACCAGAGTCAAGTACTGGACAATACTACACATATATACTTGTTACTACACTATCACAACACCAGAGTCAAGTACTGGACAATACTACACATATATACTTGTTACTACACTATCACAACACCAGAGTCAAGTACTGGACAATACTACACATATATACTTGTTACTACACTATCACAACACCAGAGTCAAGTACTGGACAATACTACACATATATACTTGTTACTACACTATCACAACACCAGAGTCAAGTACTGGACAATACTACACATATATACTTGTTACTACACTATCACAACACCAGAGTCAAGTACTGGACAATACTACACATATATACTTGTTACTACACTATCACAACACCAGAGTCAAGTACTGGACAATACTACACATATATACTTGTTACTACACTATCACAACACCAGAGTCAAGTACTGGACAATACTACACATATATACTTGTTACTACACTATCACAACACCAGAGTCAAGTACTGGACAATACTACACATATATACTTGTTACTACACTATCACAACACCAGAGTCAAGTACTGGACAATACTACACATATATACTTGTTACTACACTATCACAACACCAGAGTCAAGTACTGGACAATACTACACATATATACTTGTTACTACACTATCACAACACCAGAGTCAAGTACTGGACAATACTACACATATATACTTGTTACTACACTATCACAACACCAGAGTCAAGTACTGGACAATACTACACATATATACTTGTTACTACACTATCACAACACCAGAGTCAAGTACTGGACAATACTACACATATATACTTGTTACTACACTATCACAACACCAGAGTCAAGTACTGGACAATACTACACATATATACTTGTTACTACACTATCACAACACCAGAGTCAAGTACTGGACAATACTACACATATATACTTGTTACTACACTATCACAACACCAGAGTCAAGTACTGGACAATACTACACATATATACTTGTTACTACACTATCACAACACCAGAGTCAAGTACTCCACAATACTACACATATATACTTGTTACTACACTATCACAACACCAGAGTCAAGTACTGGACTATACTACACATATATACTTGTTACTACACTATCACAACACCAGAGTCAAGTACTCCACAATACTACACATATATACTTGTTACTACACTATCACAACACCAGAGTCAAGTACTGGACAATACTACACATATATACTTGTTACTACACTATCACAACACCAGAGTCAAGTACTGGACAATACTACACATATATATACTTGTTACTACAGTATCACAACACCAGAGTCAAGTACTGGACAATACTACACATATATACTTTTACTACCCTATCACAACACCAGAGTCAAGTACTGGACAATACTACACATATATACTTGTTACTACACTATCACAACACCAGAGTCAAGTACTGGACAATACTACACATATATACTTGTTACTACACTATCACAACACCAGAGTCATGTACTGGACAATACTACACATATATACTTGTTACTACACTATCACAACACCAGAGTCAAGTACTGGACAATACTACACATATATACTTGTTACTACACTATCACAACACCAGAGTCAAGTACTGGACAATACTACACATATATACTTGTTACTACACTATCACAACACCAGAGTCAAGTACTGGACAATACTACACATATATACTTGTTACTACACTATCACAACACCAGAGTCATGTACTGGACAATACTACACATATATACTTGTTACTACACTATCACAACACCAGAGTCAAGTACTGGACAATACTACACATATATACTTGTTACTACACTTTCACAACACCAGAGTCAAGTACTGGACAATACTACACATATATACTTGTTACTACACTATCACAACACCAGAGTCATGTACTGGACAATACTACACATATATACTTGTTACTACACTATCACAACACCAGAGTCAAGTACTGGACAATACTACACATATATACTTGTTACTACACTATCACAACACCAGAGTCAAGTACCGGACAATACTACACATATATACTTGTTACTACACTATCACAACACCAGAGTCAAGTACTGGACAATACTACACATATATACTTGTTACTACACTATCACAACACCAGAGTCAAGTACTGGACAATACTACACAGATATACTTGTTACTACACTATCACAACACCAGAGTCAAGTACTGGACAATACTACACATATATACTTGTTACTAAACTATCACAACACCAGAGTCAAGTACTGGACAATACTACACATATATACTTGTTACTACACTATCACAACACCAGAGTCAAGTACTCCACAATACTACACATATATACTTGTTACTACACTATCACAACACCAGAGTCAAGTCCTGGACAATACTACACATATATACTTGTTACTACACTATCCAAACACCAGAGTCAAGTACTCCACAATACTACACATATATACTTGTTACTACACTATCACAACACCAGAGTCAAGTACTGGACAATACTACACATATATACTTGTTACTACACTATCACAACACCAGAGTCAAGTACTGGACAATACTAAACATATATATACTTGTTACTACACTATCACAACACCAGAGTCAAGTACTGGACAATACTACACATATATATACTTGTTACTACACTATCACAACACCAGAGTCAAGTACTGGACAATACTACACATATATATACTTGTTACTACACTATCACAACACCAGAGTCAAGTACTGGACAATACTACACATATATACTTGTTACTACACTATCACAACACCAGAGTCAAGTACTGGACAATACTACACATATATACTTGTTACTACACTATCACAACACCAAAGTCAAGTACTGGACAATACTACACATATATACTTGTTACTACACTATCACAACACCAGAGTCAAGTACTGGACAATACTACACATATATACTTGTTACTACACTATCACAACACCAAAGTCAAGTACTGGACAATACTACACATATATACTTGTTACTACACTGTCAGCTGCTCTTTATTAAGCCAGAGCTGCAGATGTTCGTCTTCACTTCACTGACCAGAGAAGATCCAGGAGGACGAACGAGACTCAGAAGACAAACCTCCACGGTGTGGTTAAGGTAAGGTAAAGTAAGGTAAGGTAAGGTAAGGTAAGGTACAACTTTATGGTCAAAGCTGGACTCAAACCTACAACCTTGTTGTTGTGAGAATAAATGAATGTAAATAAATAAGTTCGTGACAAACGTCTTCTTTAAATGAAGTATTTTCAAGATGATTTCATGAAGTATTTCATCTTCTTCTTATTTATTCCAATAAATCAATGAATTTAACTTAACTTAACTTAATTCACTTATACCTCCATGTCTGTCCCAGCTACCTGGGGTGGGAGGTCGGGGCGTCCTGGCGAGGTTTGTTTGAGTGACAGGTCTCTTTACTGACCTGTGATAATATTTTACTTTTATGAAAGTGTTTCTGTTCTCGACCCAAACTAACTCTTGACATAGAAGAACAAAAAACACACACACACACACAGAACTTCACAAGTGTGTGTACCTTGGTTGTCAGTCAGGGTGAAGTTGGGATTGTGCGGTTGTTGTGTTACCATAGTGAAGAAGAACTTCTGCCCGTTAGCAAAGTCGTCCTTGTCGACCGCAGTGATGGTCTGGATCACCTGTGAGGAAGAACGTATTAGTGTGTGTTATTAGTGTGTGTTATTAGTGTGTGTTATTAGTGTGTGTTATTAGTGTGTGTTATTAGTGTGTGTTATTAGTGTGTGTTATTAGTGTGTGTTATTTGTGTGTTATTAGTGTGTGTTATTAGTGTGTGTTATTAGTGTGTGTTATTAGTGTGTGTTATTGTGTGTGTGTTATTAGTGTGTGTTATTAGTGTGTGTTATTAGTGTGTGTTATTAGTGTGTGTTATTAGTGTGTGTTATTAGTGTGTGTTATTAGTGTGTGTTATTAGTGTGTGTTATTAGTGTGTGTTATTAGTGTGTGTTATTATTGTGTGTTATTAGTGTGTGTTATTATTGTGTGTTATTAGTGTGTGTTATTATTGTGTGTTATTAGTGTGTGTTATTAGTGTGTGTTATTATTGTGTGTTATTAGTGTGTGTTATTATTGTGTGTTATTAGTGTTGTGTTATTGAAAAGCGGGAGTTGTGTGTGTTAACTGAGCTCCAGTCGCTACATTAAAATGAACAAACATTTTTAAAGAGACTACATGAACCTGAACCATCACTGTCACTAGTGTGTTGAATAACTGTTGAGCTGACAGCGCCACCTACTGACCTCTGAGTATCACAGCACTACAGCTAGGAGGAGGCCCAGGGCAGAGCCAACGAGAACCCATGACTTACATTTCTTCATTAGAACTCATGTCTTAAGGTTCTTCATTAGAACTCATGTCTTAAGGTTCTTCATTAGAACTCATGTCTTAAGGTTCTTCATTAGAACCCGTGTCTTAAGGTTCTTCATTAGAACTCATGTCTTAAGGTTCTTCATTAGAACTCATGTCTTAAGGTTCTTCATTAGAACTCATGTCTTAAGGTTCTTCATTAGAACTCATGTCTTAAGGTTCTTCATTAGAACTCATGTCTTAAGGTTCTTCATTAGAACTCATGTCTTAAGGTTCTTCATTAGAACTCATGTCTTAAGGTTCTTCATTAGAACTCATGTCTTAAGGTTCTTCATTAGAACTCATGTCTTAAGGTTCTTCATTAGAACCCATGTCTTAAGGTTCTTCATTAGAACTAAGAACTCATGTCTTAAGGTTCTTCATTAGAACTCATGTCTTAAGGTTCTTCATTAGAACTCATGTCTTAAGGTTCTTCATTAGAACTCATGTCTTAAGGTTCTTCATTAGAACCATGTCTTACGGTTCTTCATTAGAACTCATGTCTTAAGGTTCTTCATTAGAACTCATGTCTTAAGGTTCTTCATTAGAACTCATGTCTTAAGGTTCTTCATTAGAACTCATGTCTTAAGGTGTCTTAAGGTTCTTCATTAGAACTCATGTCTTAAGGTTCTTCATTAGAACTCATGTCTTAAGGTTCTTCATTAGAACTCATGTCTTAAGGTTCTTCATTAGAACCCATGTCTTAAGGTTCTTCATTAGAACTCATGTCTTAAGGTTCTTCATTAGAACCCGTGTCTTAAGGTTCTTCATTAGAACTCATGTCTTAAGGTTCTTCATTAGAACTCATGTCTTAAGGTTCTTCATTAGAACTCATGTCTTAAGGTTCTTCATTAGAACTCATGTCTTAAGGTTCTTCATTAGAACTCATGTCTTAAGGTACTTCTTCATTAGAACCCATGTCTTAAGGTTCTTCATTAGAACTCATGTCTTAAGGTTCTTCATTAGAACCCGTGTCTTAAGGTTCTTCATTAGAACTCATGTCTTAAGGTTCTTCATTAGAACTCATGTCTTAAGGTTCTTCATTAGAACCCATGTCTTAAGGTTCTTCATTAGAACTCATGTCTTAAGGTTCTTCATTAGAACTTCATGTCTTAAGGTTCTTCATTAGAACTCATGTCTTAAGGTTCTTCATTAGAACTCATGTCTTAAGGTTCTTCATTAGAACTCATGTCTTAAGGTTCTTCATTAGAACTCATGTCTTAAGGTTCTTCATTAGAACCTCATGTCTTAAGGTTCTTCATTAGAACTCATGTCTTAAGGTTCTTCATTAGAACTCATGTCTTAAGGTTCTTCATTAGAACTCATGTCTTAAGGTTCTTCATTAGAACTCATGTCTTAAGGTTCTTCATTAGAACTCATGTCTTAAGGTTCTTCATTAGAACTCATGTCTTAAGGTTCTTCATTAGAACTCATGTCTTAAGGTTCTTCATTAGAACTCATGTCTTAAGGTTCTTCATTAGAACTCATGTCTTAAGGTTCTTCATTAGAACTCATGTCTTAAGGTTCTTCATTAGAACTCATGTCTTAAGGTTCTTCATTAGAACTCATGTCTTAAGGTTCTTCATTAGAACTCATGTCTTAAGGTTCTTCATTAGAACTCATGTCTTAAGGTTCTTCATTAGAACTCATGTCTTAAGGTTCTTCATTAGAACCCAGTAAGTTAATTCTTCATTAGAACTCATGTCTTAAGGTTCTTCATTAGAACTCATGTCTTAAGGTTCTTCATTAGAACTCATGTCTTAAGGTTCTTCATTAGAACTCATGTCTTAAGGTTCTTCATTAGAACTCATGTCTTAAGGTTCTTCATTAGAACTCATGTCTTAAGGTTCTTCATTAGAACTCATGTCTTAAGGTTCTTCATTAGAACTCATGTCTTACGGTTCTTCATTAGAACTCATGTCTTAAGGTTCTTCATTAGAACTCATGTCTTAAGGTTCTTCATTAGAACTCACCTGTCTTAAGGTTCTTCATTAGAACTCATGTCTTAAGGTTCTTCATTAGAACTCATGTCTTAAGGTTCTTCATTAGAACTCATGTCTTAAGGTTCTTCATTAGAACTCATGTCTTAAGGTTCTTCATTAGAACTCATGGTTCTTAAGGTTAGAACTCGTGTCTTAAGGTTCTTCATTAGAACTCATGTCTTAAGGTTCTTCATTAGAACTCATGTCTTAAGGTTCTTCATTAGAACTCATGTCTTAAGGTGTCTTTTCTTCATTAGAACTCATGTCTTAAGGTTCTTCATTAGAACTCATGTCTTAAGGTTCTTCATTAGAACTCATGTCTTAAGGTTCTTCATTAGAACTCATGTCTTAAGGTTCTTCATTAGAACTCATGTCTTAAGGTTCTTCATTAGAACTCATGTCTTAAGGTTCTTCATTAGAACTCATGTCTTAAGGTTCTTCATTAGAACTCATGTCTTAAGGTTCTTCATTAGAACTCATGTCTTAAGGTTCTTCATTAGAACTCATGTCTTAAGGTTCTTCATTAGAACTCATGTCTTAAGGTTCTTCATTAGAACTCATGTCTTAAGGTTCTTCATTAGAACTCATGTCTTAGGTTCTTCATTAGAACTCATGTCTTAAGGTTCTTCATTAGAACTCATGTCTTAAGGTTCTTCATTAGAACTCATGTCTTAAGGTTCTTCATTAGAACTCATGTCTTAAGGTTCTTCATTAGAACTCATGTCTTAAGGTTCTTCATTAGAACTCATGTCTTAAGGTTCTTCATTAGAACTCATGTCTTAAGGTTCTTCATTAGAACTCATGTCTTAAGGTTCTTCATTAGAACTCATGTCTTACGGTTCTTCATTAGAACTCATGTCTTAAGGTTCTTCATTAGAACTCATGTCTTAAGGTTCTTCATTAGAACTCATGTCTTAAGGTTCTTCATTAGAACTCATGTCTTAAGGTTCTTCATTAGAACTCATGTCTTAAGGTTCTTCATTAGAACTCATGCTAAGGTTCTAGGAGAACTCATGTCTTAAGGTTCTTCATTAGAACTCATGTCTTAAGGTTCTTCATTAGAACTCATGTCTTAAGGTTCTTCATTAGAACTCATGTCTTAAGGTTCTTCATTAGAACTCATGTCTTAAGGTTCTTCATTAGAACTCATGTCTTAAGGTTCTTCATTAGAACTCATGTCTTAAGGTTCTTCATTAGAACTCATGTCTTACGGTTCTTCATTAGAACTCATGTCTTAAGGTTCTTCATTAGAACTCATGTCTTAAGGTTCTTCATTAGAACCCGTGTCTTAAGGTTCTTCATTAGACCTCATGTCTTAAGGTTCTTCATTAGAACTCATGTCTTAAGGTTCTTCATTAGAACTCATGTCTTACGGTTCTTCATTAGATGTCTTGCAGAGTAATAGTACAGAGTAATACTACATTCCTTGCAGACCAATACTACAGAGTAATACTACATACCTTGCAGAGTAATACTACAGCGTAATACTTCATACCTTGCAGAGTAATACTACAGAGTTACTTCGTACCTTGCAGAGAGTAATACTTCTAGACTAATACTTCATACCTTGCAGAGTAATACTACAGAGTAATACTTCATACCTTGCAGAGTAATACTACAGAGTAATACTTCATACCTTGTAGAGTAATACTACAGAGTAATACTTCATACCTTGCAGAGTAATACTACAGCGTAATACTTCATACCTTGCAGAGTAATACTACAGAGTAATACTTCGTACCTTGCAGAGTAATACTACAGAGTAATACTTCATACCTTGCAGAGTAATACTACAGAGTAATACTTCATACCTTGCAGAGCAATACTACAGAGTAATACTTCATACCTTGCAGAGTAATACTACAGAGTCATACTTCATACCTTGCAGAGTAATACTACAGAGTCATACTTCATACCTTGCAGAGTAATACTACAGAGTCATACTTCATACCTTGCAGAGTAATACTACAGTGTCATACTTCATACCTTGCAGAGTAATACTACAGAGTCATACTTCATACCTTGCAGAGTAATACTACAGAGTAATACTTCATACCTTGCAGAGTAATACTACAGAGTAATACTACATATCCTGCAGAGTAAAACTAGAGAATAATACCACATAGCCCTTCAGAGTCATACTATACAATGTAGTAATACTAAGCAGCAAAAGCATAAGAGTAAATATTTGAGTGCACATGTATTATGGAACATACTGTGTCGTGACAGTGAGAACCTGCTGCAGGTGAGCATCCAGGTGAGACTCACCTGTCCAGGCCTGGTGCTCTCACAAACCACCACCTCGCCGTCCAGAGCCACCTCGGGAGGATTGTCGTTCATGTCCAGGACCTGCACCGTGACCGGGACGAGGGAGACCAGGCTGGGATTATCTGCAAGAGTCGAGGTTAGTCACTGCTGGTCGTCACAACAACAAGGTTAAAGACTCCCGTAAATCACTTTCTTCCAAAAAATACTTTTTCATTTGTACTTTGTCTTAATATTTGATTCACAATCATGTGACGCGCAGACATCAGTCGCTCTGTTGCTTTGGTCTGGAGACTCTATGATACATTTATATTGAACTGAACATTTAACTCAAGGAACATTTCAATCCATGGTTTCAAAGAGTCAACATTTGAGACCATGGATCCATCATCTGCTCTGATCACTGATCTGAACGTGATGCTAAAGTGATGCTAAAGTGATGCTAAAGTGATGCTGAGGAGAACGACCTTGAAGAACCAGAAGCTACAAGAGTATTTTTAGCAGAAACGCTGCGTCAGCATCAGAGAGAAGAGCTGAGATCAGCAGAAAAAGTTCAGATGTTTGTGGAGAAACAAGGTTTGATGATGAAGATGATGATGATGATGATGAAGATGATGATGATGAAGATGATGATGATGAAGATGATGATGGTGATGATGATGATGAAGATGATGATGATGGTGATGAAGATGATGATGATGATGATGGTGATGAAGATGATGATGATGATGGTGATGAAGATGATGATGATGAAGATGATGGTGATGAAGATGATGATGAAGATGAAGAAGATGATGATGAAGATTAAGATGAAGAAGTTGAAGAAGATGATGATGAAGATGATGAAGATGATGATGATGATGATGAAGATGATGAAGATGATGACGATGAAGATGATGATGATGAAGATGATAATGATGATGATGAAGATGAAGAAGATGAAGAAGATGATGATGAAGATTAAGATGAAGAAGTTGAAGAAGATGATGATGAAGTTGAAGAAGATGATGATGATGATGATGAAGATGATGACGATGAAGATGATGATGATGAAGATGATAATGATGATGATGAATATGATGATGAAGATGATGAAGATGATGGTGATGATGAAGATGATGATGATGATGGTGATGATGATGATGATGATGATGATGAAGAAGATGATGATGAAGATGATGAAGATGATGATGATGATGATGAAGATGATGATGAAGATGATGATGATGAAGATGATGATGATGAAGATGATGATGGTGATGATGATGATGAAGATGATGATGATGAAGATGATGATGATGATGATGATGATGATGATGATGATGATGATGATGATGATGATCTGTGAAGATGAAGATGATGATGAAGATGATGGTGAAGATGATGATGAAGATGATGATGGTGAAGATGATGATGATGAAGATGATGAAGATGATGAAGGTGAAGATGATGATGATGAAGAAGATGATGGTGAAGATGATGATGATGAAGATGATGATGATGATGAAGATGATGATGAAGATGATGATGGTGAAGATGATGATGATGATGGTGAAGATGATGATGAAGATGATGAAGATGATGATGATGAAGATGATGGTGATGACGATGATGATGAAGATGAATATGAATATGATGATGAAGATGATGGTGAAGATGATGATGAAGATGATGATGATGATGAAGAAGATGATGATGATGATGATGATGATGATGATGATGATGATGATCTTGAAGATGAAGATGATGATGAAGATGATGGTGAAGATGATGATGAAGATGATGATGGTGAAGATGATGATGATGAAGATGATGAAGGTGAAGGTGATGATGATGAAGATGATGATGGTGAAGATGATGATGATGAAGATGATGATGAAGATGATGATGAAGATGATGATGGTGAAGATGATGATGATAATGATGATGGTGAAGATGATGATGAAGATGATGAAGATGATGATGATGAAGATGATGATGAAGATGATGATGGTGAAGATGATGATGATGAAGATGATGATGAAGATGATGATGGTGAAGATTATGATGATGAAGATGAAGATGATGATGAAGAAGATGATGATGATGATGATGATGATGATCTTGAAGATGATGATGAAGATGATGATGATGGTGAAGATGATCTTGAAGATGATGATGAAGATGATGATGATGGTGAAGATGATGATGATGATGATGAAGATGATGATGAAGATGATGATGAAGATGATGATGATGGTGAAGATGATGATGAAGATGATGAAGATGATGATGAAGATGATGATGGTGAAGATGATGATGATGATGATGATGAAGATGATGAAGATGATGATGATGATGATGAAGATGATGATGAAGATGATGATGAAGATGATGATGATGGTGAAGATGATGATGATGATGATGATGATGATGATGAAGATGATGATGATGATGATGATGATGATGATGAAGATGATGAAGATGATGAAGATGATGAAGATGATGAAGATGATGAAGATGATGAAGATGATGAAGACGTTCTGAGAGTCAGTCCTGACCTTCATCGTCACCAAACCATTGGGACTCATTTCATTTAGTTTTTAATTACAAGTAAAAACCTTCCATCAATATGCAAATGACTTTCTCTTCCTCACACATCATCAGTTTTCCAGGTCAGAGAAAACATGTTTCACTTCCGTGTGACGCCGACAGATCATTGGTTCTGACCCGGTTTGAAGCGGTCCTGGTACCTACCAACGTCTGAGGCCATCACAGTGATGTTGTGCAGAGGAGTCTGTTCTCGGTCCATCGGCTGCTTGGTTCTGATGGAACCACTGCTCTCGTCGATGAGGAAGTACTGGGCCTCCTCCTCGGTACTGTCCAGGAAGTATCTGGAGAAATGACATCTTTTAGAGGAAGTACATGAAGAAATAACATCTCTTAGAGGAAGTATCTGAAGAAATAACATCTCTTAGAGGAAGTATCTAAAGAAATAACATCTCTTAGAGAAAGTACATGAAGAAATAACATCTCTTAGAGGAAGTATCTGAAGAAATAACATCTCTTAGAGGAAGTACATGAAGAAATAACATCTCTTAGAGGAAGTACATGAAGAAATAACATCTCTTAGAGAAAGTACATGAAGAAATAACATCTCTTAGAGGAAGTATCTGAAGAAATAACATCTCTTAGAGGAAGTACATGAAGAAATAACATCTCTTAGAGGAAGTATCTGAAGAAATAACATCTCTTAGAGGAAGTACATGAAGAAATAACATCTCTTAGAGAAAGTACATGCAGAAATAACATCTCTTAGAGGAGGTATCTGAAGAAATAACATCTCTTAGAGGAAGTATCTAAAGAAATAACATCTCTTAGAGAAAGTACATGAAGAAATAACATCTCTTAGAGGAAGTACATGAAGAAATAACATCTCTTAGAGGAAGTATCTGAAGAAATAACATCTCTTAGAGGAAGTATCTAAAGAAATAACATCTCTTAGAGAAAGTACATGAAGAAATAACATCTCTTAGAGAAAGTACATGAAGAAATAACATCTCTTAGAGGAAGTATCTGAAGAAATAACATCTCTTAGAGGAAGTATCTGAAGAAATAACATCCCTTAGAGGAAGTATCTAAAGAAATAACATCTCTTAGAGAAAGTACATGAAGAAATAACATCTCTTAGAGAAAGTACATGAAGAAAAAACATCTCTTAGAGAAAGTACATGAAGAAATAACATCTCTTAGAGGAAGTATCTGAAGAAATAACATCTCTTAGAGGAAGTATCTGAAGAAATAACATCTCTTAGAGGAAGTATCTAAAGAAATAACATCTCTTAGAGGAAGTACATGAAGAAATAACATCTCTTAGAGAAAGTACATGAAGAAATAACATCTCTTAGAGAAAGTACATGAAGAAATAACATCTCTTAGAGGAAGTATCTGAAGAAATAACATCTCTTAGAGGAAGTACATGAAGAAATAACATCTCTTAGAGGAAGTATCTGAAGAAATAACATCTCTTAGAGGAAGTACATGAAGAAATAACATCTCTTAGAGAAAGTACATGCAGAAATAACATCTCTTAGAGGAGGTATCTGAAGAAATAACATCTCTTAGAGGAAGTATCTAAAGAAATAACATCTCTTAGAGAAAGTACATGAAGAAATAACATCTCTTAGAGGAAGTACATGAAGAAATAACATCTCTTAGAGGAAGTATCTGAAGAAATAACATCTCTTAGAGGAAGTATCTAAAGAAATAACATCTCTTAGAGAAAGTACATGAAGAAATAACATCTCTTAGAGAAAGTACATGAAGAAATAACATCTCTTAGAGGAAGTATCTGAAGAAATAACATCTCTTAGAGGAAGTATCTGAAGAAATAACATCCCTTAGAGGAAGTATCTAAAGAAATAACATCTCTTAGAGAAAGTACATGAAGAAATAACATCTCTTAGAGAAAGTACATGAAGAAAAAACATCTCTTAGAGAAAGTACATGAAGAAATAACATCTCTTAGAGGAAGTATCTGAAGAAATAACATCTCTTAGAGGAAGTATCTGAAGAAATAACATCTCTTAGAGGAAGTATCTAAAGAAATAACATCTCTTAGAGGAAGTACATGAAGAAATAACATCTCTTAGAGAAAGTACATGAAGAAATAACATCTCTTAGAGGAAGTATCTGAAGAAATAACATCTCTTAGAGGAAGTATCTGAAGAAATAACATCCCTTAGAGGAAGTATCTAAAGAAATAACATCTCTTAGAGAAAGTACATGAAGAAATAACATCTCTTAGAGAAAGTACATGAAGAAATAACATCTCTTAGAGGAAGTATCTGAAGAAATAACATCTCTTAGAGGAAGTATCTGAAGAAATAACATCTCTTAGAGGAAGTACATGAAGAAATAACATATCTTAGAAGAAGTACATGAAGAAATAACATCTCTTAGAGGAAGTACATGAAGAAATAACATCTCTTAGAGGAAGTATCTAAAGAAATAACATCTCTTAGAGGAAGTACATGAAGAAATAACATATCTTAGAAGAAGTACATGAAGAAATAACATCTCTTAGAGGAAGTACATGAAGAAATAACATCTCTTAGAGGAAGTATCTAAAGAAATAAGTAAGTAAGTAATATTTATTTATATAGCGCTTTTCGAGACCAGGGTCACAAAGCGCTTAAACAAACAAAACAATACTCAAAAAAGTACATACTTTAAAGATCAAGATAATACTGAGAACAACACAGGAGTTCCAGAAATTCAAGGAAAAGCCTGAACAAATAGAAACGTCTTAAGATGTTTCTTAAAGGAGTCAGTAGATCATCAAACACAGATGTTTCTTGAAGGAGTCAGTAGATCATCAAACACAGATGTTTCTTGAAGGAGTCAGTAGATCATCAAACACAGATGTTTCTTAAAGGAGTCAGTAGATCATCAAACACACATGTGTCTTGAAGGAGTCAGTAGATCATCAAACACAGATGTTTCTTAAAGGAGTCAGTAGATCATCAAACACACATGTTTCTTAAAGGAGTCAGTAGATCATCAAACACAGATGTTTCTTAAAGGAGTCAGTAGATCATCAAACACACATGTGTCTTGAAGGAGTCAGTAGATCATCAAACACAGATGTTTCTTGAAGGAGTCAGTAGATCATCAAACACAGATGTTTCTTGAAGGAGTCAGTAGATCATCAAACACAGATGTTTCTTAAAGGAGTCAGTAGATCATCAAAAACAGATGTTTCTTAAAGGAGTCAGTAGATCATCAAACACACATGTTTCTTAAAGGAGTCAGTAGATCATCAAACACAGATGTTTCTTGAAGGAGTCAGTAGATCATCAAACACACATGTTTCTTAAAGGAGTCAGTAGATCATCAAACACAGATGTTTCTTGAAGGAGTCAGTAGATCATCAAACACAGATGTTTCTTAAAGGAGTCAGTAGATCATCAAACACAGATGTTTCTTAAAGGAGTCAGTAGATCATCAAACACACATGTGTCTTGAAGGAGTCAGTAGATCATCAAACACAGATGTTTCTTGAAGGAGTCAGTAGATCATCAAACACAGATGTTTCTTGAAGGACTCAGTATATCATCAAACACAGATGTTTCTTGAAGGAGTCAGTAGATCATCAAACACAGATGTTTCTTGAAGGAGTCAGTAGATCATCAAACACAGATGTTTCTTGAAGGAGTCAGTAGATCATCAAACACAGATGTTTCTTGAAGGAGTCAGTAGATCATCAAACACAGATGTTTCTTGAAGGAGTCAGTAGATCATCAAACACAGGTGTTTCTTAAAGGAGTCAGTAGATCATCAAACACAGATGTTTCTTGAAGGAGTCAGTAGATCATCAAACACAGATGTTTCTTGAAGGAGTCAGTAGATCATCAAACACAGATGTTTCTTGAAGGAGTCAGTAGATCATCAAGAGCAAAGAGAGAGAAGATCGTTCCAAAGCTTAGGAGCAACAGCCTGAAAAGATTTCTCTCCTCTGGTCCTGAGTCGTGTGCGTGGAACCATCAGTAGATTCTGATCCACAGACCTCAGAGCCCGAGCTGGGGTGTAAGGCTGGATCAGATCATGAAGGTCTGACCATGAATAGATCTGAAAGTAAGAACCAGAATTTTAAAGTTGATCCTGAAAGAAACTGGAAGCCAGTGAAGAGTTTGAAGGAGAAATGTGAGTTCTTCTACTAGAGCGGCTCAGAGTTCTGAATCAACTGCAGGCGAGACGATCCTTCTTGTTAAGACATGAAAACAAACTGTTACAATAGTCCAGACGAGAAGAAACAAACGCATGGATTATAAGATCCAGATCATGTTGTGACAACATTTTCCTAAGTTTAGAGATTTTTCTCAGTTGAAGGAAACAGTTTGTGGTCAGTTTTCTTCAGTGTTGAACAAGAGACATGTCTTTATCAAATACAACACCCAGGTTTCTCAGGCTCAGTTTGACAGACTGACATAAGTCACCCAAGTACTGACTCAACCCTGGAATCTTATCATCAACAATCACCAGAGTTTCAGTTTTGTCCACATTTAGCTGAAGAGTGTTTTCACTCATTGTTTGATTTCTAGCAACAATTGACTAAGTTCAGCCTCTGGGGCTCAGTTGGATCAACAGAGCAGTAGAGCTGGATGTCATCAGCAAACATCTGATGAGAAACATCTGGAAATCTGTGAATGATTTTACCGAGGGGAATCAAGTACAGCAAAAACAATAAAGGACCCAGAACAGAACCTTGAGGGACTCCACACAACAGATCTGCCGATTCAGACCTCATTTGATTGGCAGATACACTAAAACTGCGCCCAGAAAGGTAAGATGAGAACCATTCTAACATAGACCCAGACAGTCTTCATCCCTCAGTCTTCTCAGCAGGATCTGGTTCAACTGTGTCAAAGGCTGAGGACAGATCCAAGAGAACCAGAACATCATGATGTCACTGGACACTTTCAATAAAGCTGTCTCCGTAGATGTTTACGGAAGCCAGACTGAAGCTTCTCATGGATGTCGCTCTGATCCAGGAACAGCTGCTCAGACACAACCTTCTCCAAGATCTTGGACAAGAAAGGGAGCTTAGAAATAGGCCTTTTAATTACTGAGGTCAGTTGGGTCTAAGCCTGGTTTTTTGAGCAGAGGCTCCACAATGGCATGTTTAAATGCATTGGGAAAAACCCCTGTGGAAAGGGAGAGGTTCACCATATTGGTAACCCAGGGGCCAATTACATCAAATACTTTGATAAAAAGCCTACAAGGAAGGACGTCATCTGAGCAAGAGGAGGGTTTCATCTTGTTCACTAGTGCCGAAATATCACCCAAAGATACAGCAGTGAAGGAGGACCAAGAGGAGGAGAGGGGCTCAGAGACAGTAGGGGTTTCAAACAAAGGGGGAGAGATTTTCTCTTTGATCAATTTAATTTTGTCAATGAAAAATCTCAACAATGCATTGCTGTCAGCTTCACAGAAGACCGGCGTGATTTGAGGAGCAGGAGACACGAGAGAATTAATCGTGTCAAATAAAACTTTGGGGTTTTTCTTATTTGCTGCTACCAGTTTTCTGATGTAATCAGATCTGGCAGTTTCCACCATCTCATTGTAAGAAGACATCAGATCTCTGAGGTGAAGTCTGTGCACCTCAAGTTTAGTAGACTTCCAGAGAAGCTCAGTCTTTCGGCAAAGTCTCTTAAGACTCGGGAGATCTTCATTTGTCCAAGGGCACCGTTTTTTCTGAATTTTCAAGTTGGATTTAACAGGTTTGATCCAGTATTTCAACACAATGATCAGTGAAACAGTGAATCAAACTGTCCACGTCTGTGCAGTCATCAAAGGAAAGACGGTCAAACATAGCGGAAAAACTGTCTGCAGTATCGGCTGAGATGACACGCCTCTGAGACCTAACTTTCAAAGGCTTAGGTTCAGGGATGAAGTCCAGGTTGAACAAGACAAGAGAATGATCACTCAGATGGACATCATGTACAGATACATTAGAAATGTTCAGGCCAAGAGTAAAAACTAAGTCTAAAATGTATCTAAAGAAATAACATCTCTTAGAGGAAGTATCTGAAGAAATAACATATCTTAGAGGAAGTATCTAAATAAATAACATCTCTTAGAAGAAGTACAAGAAGATATAACATCTCTTAGAGGAAGTACATGAAGAAATAAAATATATTAGAGGAAGTATCTAAAGAAATAACATCTCTTAGAAGAAGTACATGAAGAAATAACATCTCTTAGAAGAAGTACATGAAGATATAACATCTCTTAGAGGAAGTACATGAAGAAATAACATATATTAGAGGAAGTATCTAAATAAATAACATCTCTTAGAAGAAGTACAGGAAGAAATAACATCTCTTAGAAGAAGTACATGAAAAAATAACATCTCTTAGAGGAAGTATCTGAAGAAATAACATCTCTTAGAGGAAGTATCTAAAGAAATAACATCTCTTAGAGGAAGTACATGAAAAAATAACATCTCTTAGAGGAAGTATCTGAAGAAATAACATCTCTTAGAGGAAGTACACAAAGAAATAACATCTCTTAGAGGAAGTATCTAAAGAAATAACATCTCTTAGAGGAAGTACACAAAGAAATAACATCTCTTAGAGGAACTATCTAAAGAAATAACATCTCTTAGAGGAACTATCTAAAGAAATAACATCTCTTAGAGGAAGTATCTAAAGAAATAACATCTCTTAGAGGAAGTACACAAAGAAATAACATCTCTTAGAGGAACTATCTAAAGAAATAACATCTCGATTGAATAAAAAGAAGATAAAGAGAAGAACGGTTGAATAAAAAGAAGATAAAGAGAAGAACGGTTGAATAGAAAGAAGATAAAGAGAAGAACGGTTGAAGAAAGAGAAGACAAAGAGAAGAACGGTTGAAGAAAGAGAAGACAAAGAGAAGAACGGTTGAATAGAAAGAAGATAAAGAGAAGAACGGTTGAATAAAAAGAAGAGAAAGAGAAGAACGGTTGAATAGAAATTAGATAAAGAGAAGAACGGTTGAAGAAAGAGAAGACAAAGAGAAGAACGGTTGAATAAAAAGAAGATAAAGAGAAGAATGGTTGAATAGAAAGAAGATAAAGAGAAGAAAGGTTGAATAAAAAGAAGATAAAGAGAAGAACGGTTGAATAAAAAGAAGATCAAGAGAAGAAAGGTTGAATAGAAAGAAGATAAAGAGAAGAACGGTTGAATAAAAAGAAGATAAAGAGAAGAACAGTTGAATAGAAAGAAGATAAAGAGAAGAACGGTTGAATAAAAAGAAGATAAAGAGAAGAACGGTTGAATAAAAAGAAGATAAAGAGAAGAACAGTTGAAGAAAGAGAAGATAAAGAGAAGACGCTGATGATCAGGGAAACACTTGATATGCAGATGATGGACTTGTTTTCTTTTTATCTCCAGCAGGAGCTTGACTTCCTTTCATCTCCTCATCCTTCTTCTCCACATGACGCCAACAGTCGTGGTTCAGACGTGAACTTCTGATCTGAAGTCAGTCGCCATCTTGAGCCAAACTTAACCTTCTCACTCACACGTCTTACTTCCTGTCGCCTTACGGGAGCGGACGCCGGTGTAGCTACAATATCTGTCCCCCCTACAATATCTGTCCCCCACAATCGTCCCCCAATATATCGTGCCCCCTACAATATCGTCCCCCTACATTATCTGTCCCCCCTACAATATCTGTCCCCCCTACAATATCTGTCCCCCCTACAATATTGTCCCCCCTACATTATCTGTCCCCCCTACAATATTGTCCCCCTACATTATCTGTCCCCCCTACAATATTGTCCCCCCTACATTATTTGTCCCCCCTACAATATTGTCCCCCTACATTATCTGTCCCCCTACAATATCTGTCCCCCCTACATTATCTGTCCCCCTACAATATTGTCCCCCTACATTATCTGTCCCCCCTACAATATCGTCCCCCTACAATATCATCCCCCTACAATATCTGCCCCCTACAATATCATCCCCCTACATTATCTGCCCCCTACAATATCTGTCCCCCTACATATCTGTCCCCCTACAATATTGTCCCCCTACATTATCTGTCCCCCTACAATATCGTCCCCCTACAATATCATCCCCCCTACAATATCTCCCCCTACAATATCTGTCCCCCTACAATATCATCCCCCTACAATATCTGTCCCCCTACAATATCTGTCCCCCTACATTATCTGTCCCCCTACAATATCGTCCCCCTACAATATCGTCCCCCTACATTATCTGCCCCCTACAATATCTGTCCCCCTACAATATCTGTCCCCCCTACAATTTCATCCCCCTACAATATCGTCCCCCTACAATTTCATCCCCCTACAATATCTGTCCCCCTACAATATCTCTCCCCCTACAATATCTCTCCCCTACAATATCATCCCCCTACAATATCTGTCCCCCTACAATATCATCCCCCTACAATATCGTCCCCCTACAATATGCGTCCCCCTACAATATCATCCCCCTACAATATCGTCCCCCTACAATATCTGTCCCCCTACAATATCGTCCCCCTACAATATCTGTCCCCCTACAATATCGTCCCCCCAACAATATTGTCCCCCTACAATATTGTCCCCCTACAGTATCTGTCCCCCTACAATATCTGTCCCCCTACTATATCGTCCCCCTACAATATCGTCCCCCTACAATATCATCCCCCTACAATATCTGTCCCCCTATAATATCATCCCCCTACAATATCGTCCCCCTACAATATCATCCCCCTACAATATCTGTCCCCCTATAATATCGTCCCCCTACAATATCTGTCCCCCTACAATATCGTCCCCCTACAATATCTGTCCCCCTACAATATCGTCCCCCTACAATATCGTCCCCCTACAATATCGTCCCCCTACAATTCCCCCGTTTTACTAATAATAATATAATAATATAATAATATAATAATAATATAATAATAATATAACAATAATGTAATAATATAATAATAATAATATAATAATATAATAATATAATAATAATATAATAATATAATAATATAATAATATAATAATATAATAATATAATAATAATATAATAATAATAATATAATAATATAATAATAATAACATAATATAATAATAATAATATAATAATAATAATGTAATAATATAATAATAATAATATAATAATATAATAATATAATAATATAATAATAATAATATAATAATAATTATATAATATAATAATAATATAATAATGATATAATAATATAATAATGATATAATAATATAATAATAATATAATAATAATAATATAATAATATAATAATAATAACATAATATAATAATAATAATATAATAATAATAATGTAATAATATAATAATATAATAATATAATAATAATATAATAATATAATAATAATAATATAATAATATAATAATATAATAATAATAATAATATAATAATAATTATATAATATAATAATAATATAATAATATAATAATATAATAATGATATAATAATATAATAATAATATAATAATAACTACTTTAATAATAATAACTTGACCGTCTCAAGAAAACTGGTCTCACTCATTAAACTGTGACTTCAGAGCCAAAACCCATCATCACTCCAGTCTGATCACCAGTAAAGATAAAGTTCTCTGTTCTTCTAACCCTAACCTTAACCCTAACCCTAACCCTAACCCTAACCCTAACCATCCATCTGTCTACCCCCCCATCCTTCCTCCCAGCCGGTCAAAGCGGCAGGCCGTCAACAATGAGTCTGGTTCCGCTCCAGGTTTCTGCTTCTAAAAGGAAGTTTTCCTCCTTGTCACTGGTTTTTTTTTCCTTTTTTTGTTGTGGGCTTTCTTTTTCCTTAACACCTGTTGTCTTTTTTCAACTGTAGTGTGTCTTTTTGGCTTTTTTTTTTCCTGAAACCCCTTAAATATTTTTGTTTTTTTTTTTTTGGTTTTTTTTTTTTTTTTTTTGTTTGTTTTTTTTTTTTTTTTTTTTTTTTTTTTTCCCCCCCCCCCCCCCCCCCCCCCCCCTACGACACAAAATCCTTCCATCATTTTTCTCTGACAAATCAAAAACCAGCTCCTCAGATCAAACCCTCTTCCCAGCCACCGTTCTTCACTCTTCCTTTCTCCTCCTCCTTCTCTCTGAGATGGTAAAACTCATCCATAAATCCATCTGGACCGACTCCTTACAACACTTATTAAAGCCCCCCCTCCTGGTTCCCCCTCCTGGTTCCACTTACCGCTGCCATCGTCCTCTATGACCACTGGACCTGTTCCAACGTTCTTCAAAACTGCTTCCATAAATCCTGAAGAAACCTGATGCCGACCCGTCCAGCTTCAAAGACTTCCGTCCCATTTACAATATACCTTCATCTGCAAGATCCTTGAGAAAAACCTCTCGACTCTACCTGTCCCAGAACCATCTGTAGGAACACAGTCTGGTTCCTACCCCACTGAACCAAAACAGCCCTCATTAAATCCACCTCCTCATGTCACTGATCCTTGACAACTCACCGTACCTTCTCCACCTGACCCTCCTCAACACCACAGACCCTCCTCAACACCACAGACCCTCCTCAACACCACAGACCCTCCTCAACACCACAGACCCTCCTCAACACCACAGACCCTCCTTAACAGACTCTCCTCAACAGACCCTCCTCAACATCACCCTCCTTAACAGACTCTCCTCAACAGACCCTCCTCAACAGACCCTCCTCAACAGACCCTCCTCAACAGACCCTCCTCAAAAGACTCTACTCAACAGATTCTCCTCAACAGACTCTCCTCAACAGACCCTCCTCAACAGACCCTCCTCAACAGACCCTCCTCAACAGACCCTCCTCAACAGACCGTCCTCAACAGACTCCTCACTCAACAGATCCCCCCTCCTCAACAGACTCTCCTCAACAGACCGTCCTCAACAGACTATCCTCAACAGACCCTCCTCAACAGACCCTCCTCAAAAGACTCTACTCAAAAGCAGCACCCTCAACAGACCCTCCTCAACAGACCCTCCTCAACAGACCCGACCCTCCAACAGACCCTCCTCAACAGACCCTCCTCAACAGACCCTCCTCAACAGACCCTCCTCAACAGACTATCCTCAACAGACCCTCCTCAACAGACCCTCCTCAACAGACCCTCCTCAACAGACCCTCCTCAACAGACCCTCCTCAACAGACCCTCCTCAACAGACTATCCTCAACAGACCAACAGATCCTCCAACAGACCCTCCTCAACAGACCCTCCTCAACAGACCCTCCTCAACAGACCCTCCTCAACAGACTCTCCTCAACAGACCCTCCTCAACAGACCCTCCTCAACAGACCCTCCTCAACAGACCGTCCTCAACAGACCCTCTCAACAGACCCTCCTCAACAGACCCTCCTCAACAGACCCTCCTCAACAGACCTCCTCAACAGACTCTCCTCCTCAACAGACCCTCCTCAACAGACCCTCCTCAACAGACCCTCCTCAACAGACCCTCCTCAACAGACTCTCCTCAACAGACTCTCCTCAACAGACCCTCCTCAACAGACCCTCCTCAACAGACTCTCCTCAACAGACCCTCCTCAACAGACCCTCCTCAACAGACCCTCCTCAACAGACCGTCCTCAACAGACCCTCCTCAACAGACCCTCCTCAACAGACCATCCTCAACAGACCCTCTCAACAAGACCCTCCTCAACAGACTCTCCTCAACAGACCCTCCTCAACAGACCCTCCTCAACAGACCCTCCTCAACAGACCCTCCTCAACAGACTCTCCTCAACAGACCCTCCTCAACAGACCCTCCTCAACAGACCCTCCTCAACAGACTCTCCTCAACAGACCCTCCTCAATAGACTCTCCTCAACAGACCGTCCTCAACAGACCGTCCTCAACAGACCCTCCTCAACACCACCTTCCTCAACACCACCCTTCTCAACAGACCCTCCTCAACAAACTCTCCTCAACAGACCCTCCTCAACAGACTCTCCTCAACAGACTCTCCTCAACAGACTCTCCTCAACAGACCCTCCTCAACAGACCCTCCTCAACAGACTCTCCTCAACAGACCCTCCTCAACAGACCCTCCTCAAAAGACTCTACTCAACAGACTCTCCTCAACAGACTCTCCTCAACAGACCCTCCTCAACAGACCCTCCTCCACGCCGCCCTAGACTGGTTTACTTCTTACCTCAACGGCCGCCAACAGTTTGTCCAATGCATGAAATCCACCCCCCCCTCTGTCAACTCAGGTGTGCCTCAGGGCTCTGTCCTGGGGTCCCTTCTTTTCATCATCCACCTCTTTCCTGTTGGTAACATCTTCATAGAATTCAACATCAAGTTTCACTGCTATGTCGATGACACCCAGCTCTACCTCACCCCCCCCCTCCCTTAGGTTCGGTAGAACTTTATTGATTTATTATTATAATTATTATTTATTATTATTTATTATTACTGACTGCCTCTCGGAATAAATCTCTGCTTCACCCAGAACTTCCTCAAATGAAACAAAACCGAGGTCCTCTGGATTGGTACCAAGTCCAACTTATCCAGAACCAACTAGACCCCTGACTGGTCTAACCCTAACCCTAACCCCCCGCCTGTCTCACCACAATGGTCTCTGGAACTCACTGCCACCTGAACTCAAAAGCATCTCTTACACTTAATTAAATCACATCTTAAAACTCATTTATTTAAATCTTTGTATTGCACCTAATAACGTGTTTTAATCATGTTTTAAAGTGTCTTCATGTTTAAAATTGTGTTGTTATGCTGTTTGGGTTTTATGTAAGGCGACCTTGAGAGGCGACCTTGAGGGGCGACCTTGAGGGGCGACCTTGAGGGGCAACCTTGAGGGGCGACCTTGAGGGGCGACCTTGAGGGGCAACCTTGAGAGGCAACCTTGAGGGGCGACCTTGAGAGGCGACCTTGAGAGGCGACCTTGAGAGGCGACCTTGAGAGGGGCGACCTTGAGGGGCGACCTTGAGGGGCGACCTTGAGAGGCGACCTTGAGAGGGCGAAAAAAACAAATGATTGTTTTTGAGGCTATCTTAAGAGGGCAGACCCGCGGGAATCCTTTCACTCTCCTTTTCTGACTCTATAAACAACTCAGGCCACCCTCTCACGCCCTCTCAGTGAACTCATCCCTGCGCGTGTCTTCACGACTGATTCATTGATTTATGAGCACGTGAAGCTGTGCCTCGAAATAAAACAAATGATTGTTTTTGTTCTTTCTTTAAGATGCTCTAGACTCACGCCTGGAACAAAATCAATTTCACTCTCCTTTTCTGACTCTATAATAAATAATAAATATATATACATGTTATATATAATATATATATATAACATGTATATATAATATATATATATATATAACATGTATATATAATATATTATATTATATAACATAACAGACGCTTCACGTCACAGACACACAAACGAAGGACCTTCAGACGACAAGCTTCGTTGAACATGAAGCTTCGACACAAACGTATCCAAACAGCTGCTGAACGATCAATAGATCATAACCAGGGATCCATTTATTTAATAGAGATCAATGTTGCACAATAAACAAGCTCAGGTGAGAAGATCAAGCAGGTGTGAGACGATCAGATGAACCAGGTTTTTATTTTACTGTGATCTAATACAGATCTATTACCGATCTATGACCGATCAATTACTGATCAATTACTGATCTATTACTGATCTAATACAGATCTATGACCGATCAATTACTGATCAATTACTGATCTATTACTGATCTAATACAGATCTATGACCGATCAATTACTGATCAATTACTGATCTATTACTGATCTAATACAGATCTATGACCGATCTAATACAGATCTATTACTGATCTATTACTGATCAATTACTGATCTATTACTGATCTAAGACCGATCTATGACCGATCAATTACTGATCTAATACAGATCTATGACCGATCTATGACCGATCAATTACTGATCAATTACTGATCTAATACAGATCTATGACCGATCTATGACCGATCAATTACTGATCAATTACTGATCTATTACTGATCTATGACCGATCTATGACCGATCAATTACTGATCAATTACTGATCAATTACTGATCTAATACAGATCTATGACCGATCAATGACTGATCAATTACTGATCTAATACAGATCTAATACAGATCTATGACCAATCAATGACTGATCAATTACTGATCTATTACTGATCTATTACTGATCTATTACTGATCATTTTTTTGACGTGTGTGTGTGAGGTATCAATTGTTTGAGGAATGTGTGTGTGTTTGTGATGAGTGTGTGTGTGTGTGTGTGAGTAGTGTGTAATACAGATGTGTGTGTGTGATGTGTGTGTGTGTGAGATGTGTGTGTGTGATGTGAGTGTGTGAGTGTGTGTGAGTGTGTGTGTGTGTGTGTGTGTGTGTGTGTGTGTGTGTGTGTGTGTGTGTGTGTGTGTGTGTGAGTGTGTGCGTGTGTGTGTGTGTGAGTGTGTGTGTGTGTGTGTGTGTGTGTGTGTGTGTGTGTGTGTGTGTGTGTGTGTGTGTGTGTGTGTGTGTGTGTGAGTGTGTGTGTGTGTGTGTGTGTGTGTGTGTGTGTGTGTGTGTGTGTGTGTGTGTGTGTGTGTGTGTGTGTGTGTGTGTGTGTGTGTGTGTGTGTGTGTGTGTGTGAGTGTGTGTGTGAGTGTGTGTGTGTGTGTGTGTGTGTGTGAGTGTGTGTGTGTGTGTGTGAGTGTGTGAGAGTGTGTGTGAGTGTGTGAGTGTGTGAGTGTGTGTGTGTGTGTGTGTGTGTGTGTGTGTGAGTGTGTGTGAGTGTGTGTGTGTGTGTGAGAGTGTGTGTGAGTGTGTGTGTGAGTGTGTGAATGTGTGAGTGTGTGTGTGTGAGTGTGTGTTATACACACTTGTGAGAATCATCGATCGTTCGTCCGACTCGACTCAGGTTCGACCAGATTTCTAATGGATGCAGCGACAGACGAGGTCGCGATACTTTCCACCGACGCTGACATTTCAATAATAACCGCTGGAGTCTGTGTGCGACTCTTGTGTCGGCGCTGAAGTGTGACGTAAATGTGCTGCTGAAGTGTGACGTAAATGTGCTGCTGAAGTGTGACGTAAATGTGCTGCTGAAGTGTGACGTAAATGTGCTGCTAAAGTGTGACGTAAATGTGCTGCTGAAGTGTGACGTAAATGTGCTGCTGAAGTGTGACGTAAATGTGCTGCTGAAGTGTGACGTAAATGTGCTGCTGAAGTGTGACGTAAATGTGCTGTGGGAGTGTGCCGTGAATGTGCTGCTGAAGTGTGACGTAAATGTGCTGCTGAAGTGTGACGTAAATGTGCTGCTGAAGTGTGACGTAAATGTGCTGCTGAAGTGTGACGTAAATGTGCTGCTGAAGTGTGACGTAAATGTGCTGCTGAAGTGTGACGTAAATGTGCTGCTGAAGTGTGACGTAAATGTGCTGCTGAAGTGTGACGTAAATGTGCTGCTGAAGTGTGACGTAAATGTGCTGCTGAAGTGTGACGTAAATGTGCTGCTGAAGTGTGACGTAAATGTGCTGCTGAAGTGTGACGTAAATGTGCTGCTGAAGTGTGACGTAAATGTGCTGCTGAAGTGTGACGTAAATGTGCTGCTGAAGTGTGACGTAAATGTGCTGCTGAAGTGTGACGTAAATGTGCTGCTGAAGTGTGACGTAAATGTGCTGCTGAAGTGTGACGTAAATGTGCTGCTGAAGTGTGACGTAAATGTGCTGCTGAAGTGTGACGTAAATGTGCTGCTGAAGTGTGACGTAAATGTGCTGCTGAAGTGTGACGTAAATGTGCTGCTGAAGTGTGGCGTAAATGTGCTGCTGAAGTGTGACGTAAATGTGCTGCTGAAGTGTGACGTAAATGTGCTGCTGAAGTGTGACGTAAATGTGCTGCTGAAGTGTGACGTAAATGTGCTGCTGAAGTGTGACGTAAATGTGCTGCTGAAGTGTGACGTAAATGTGCTGCTGAAGTGTGACGTAAATGTGCTGCTGAAGTGTGACGTAAATGTGCTGCTGAAGTGTGACGTAAATGTGCTGCTGAAGTGTGGACTAAATGTGCTGCTGAAGTGTGACGTAAATGTGCTGGCTGAAGTGTGACGTAAATGTGCTGCTGAAGTGTGACGTAAATGTGCTGCTGAAGTGTGACGTAAATGTGCTGCTGAAGTGTGACGTAAATGTGCTGCTGAAGTGTGACGTAAATGTGCTGCTGAAGTGTGACGTAAATGTGCTGCTGAAGTGTGACGTAAATGTGCTGCTGAAGTGTGACGTAAATGTGCTGCTGAAGTGTGACGTAAATGTGCTGCTGAAGTGTGCCGTAAATGTGCTGCTGAAGTGTGACGTAAATGTGCTGCTGAAGTGTGACGTAAATGTGCTGCTGAAGTGTGACGTAAATGTGCTGCTGAAGTGTGACGTAAATGTGCTGCTGAAGTGTGACGTAAATGTGCCGCTGAAGTGTGACGTAATGCTGAAGTGTGACGTAAATGTGCTGCTGAAGTGTGACGTAAATGTGCAGCTGAAGTGTGACGTAAATGTGCTGCTGAAGTGTGACGTAAATGTGCTGCTGAAGTGTGACGTAAATGTGCTGCTGAAGTGAAGTGTGACGTAAATGTGCTGCTGAAGTGTGACGTAAATGTGCTGCTGAAGTGTGACGTAAATGTGCTGCTGAAGTGTGACGTAAATGTGCTGCTGAAGTGTGACGTAAATGTGCTGCTGAAGTGTGACGTAAATGTGCTGCTGAAGTGTGACGTAAATGTGCTGCTGAAGTGTGACGTAAATGTGCTGCTGAAGTGTGACGTAAATGTGCTGCTGAAGTGTGACGTAAATGTGCTGCTGAAGTGTGACGTAAATGTGCTGCTGAAGTGTGACGTAAATGTGCTGCTGAAGTGTGACGTAAAATGCTGCTGCTGAATGTGCTGCTGAAGTGTGACGTAAATGTGCTGCTGAAGTGTGACGTAAATGCTGAAGTGTGACGTAAATGTGCTGCTGAAGTGTGACGTAAATGTGCTGCTGAAGTGTGACGTAAATGTGCTGCTGAAGTGTGACGTAAATGTGCTGCTGAAGTGTGACGTAAATGTGCTGCTGAAGTGTGACGTAAATGTGCTGCTGAAGTGTGCGTGAAAAATATGGTAAATGTGCTGCTGAAGTGTGACGTAAATGTGCTGCTGAAGTGTGACGTAAATGTGCTGCTGAAGTGTGACGTAAATGTGCTGCTGACCGTAAATGTGCTGCTGAAGTGTGACGTAAATGTGCTGCTGAAGTGTGACGTAAATGTGCTGCTGAAGTGTGACGTAAATGTGCTGCTGAAGTGTGACGTAAATGTGCTGCTGAAGTGTGACGTAAATGTGCTGCTGAAGTGTGACGTAAATGTGCTGCTGAAGTGTGACGTAAATGTGCTGCTGAAGTGTGACGTAAATGTGCTGCTGAAGTGTGACGTAAATGTGCTTAAATGTGCTGCTGAAGTGTGACGTAAATGTGCTGCTGAAGTGTGACGTAAATGTGCTGCTGAAGTGTGACGTAAATGTGCTGCTGAAGTGTGACGTAAATGTGCTGCTGAAGTGTGACGTAAATGTGCTGCTGAAGTGTGACGTAAATGTGCTGCTGAAGTGTGACGTAAATGTTCAGCTGAAGCGTTTTTTTTTTTTTTTTTTTGTTTTTCTGTTCTGACGTAAATGTGCTGCTGAAGTGTGACGTAAATGTGCTGCTGAAGTGTGACGTAAATGTGCTGCTGAAGTGTGACGTAAATGTGCTGCTGAAGCGTGACGAAAATGTGCTGCTGAAGTGTGACGTAAATGTGCTGCTGAAGTGTGACGTAAATGTGCTGCTGAAGTGTGACGTAAATGTGCTGCTGAAGCCTGTGACGTAAATGCTGCCATGTACAAACCTGAGACTGCTGAGAGTGTAACCTGAGACTCATGTAAATGTCCTGCTGAAGTGTGTGACAAATTCCTGAGACTGATGGTAGAAACCTGAGCAGCTGAAGTGTGAACGTAAACCTTGAGACTCCGAGTGCTACAGACACCGCCCTTTGAGACACATGTACAAAATGACTGCTGACCTGAACTGACCACGTCAAACCTGACTGACTGATGATTACAAACCTGAGACTCATGTACAAACCTGAGACACCATTTACAAACCTGAGAAACATTTACAAACCTGAGACTCATGTACAAACCTGAGACACATTGTACAAACCTGAGACTCATGTAGACTTACAAACTCATGAGACTCATGTACAAACCTGAGACACATCTACGCCAAACCTGACACTCATGTACAAACCTGAGACTCATGTACAAACCTGAGACTCATGTACAAACCTGAGACACATTTACAAACCTGAGACTCATGTACAAACCTGAGACTCATGTACAAACCTGAGACTCATTTACAAACCTGAGACTCATGTACAAACCTGAGACACATTTACAAACCTGAGACTCATGTACAAACCTGAGACTCATGTACAAACCTGAGACTCATGTACAAACAACCTGAGACAGCACATGTACAAACCTGAGACACATGTACAAACCTGAGACACATTTACAAACCTGAGACTCATGTACAAACCTGAGACTCATGTACAAACCTGAGACACATTTACAAACCTGAGACTCATGTACAAACCTGAGACTCATGTACAAACCTGAGACACATGTACAAACCTGAGACTCATGTACAAACCTGAGACACATTTACAAACCTGAGACTCATGTACAAACCTGAGACTCATGTACAAACCTGAGACTCATGTACAAACCTGAGACTCATGTACAAACCTGAGACACATTTACAAACCTGAGACTCATGTACAAACCTGAGACTCATGTACAAACCTGAGACCCAAACCTGGGATGACTCATTTACAAACCTGAGACTCATGTACAAACCTGAGACTCATGTAAAAACCTGAGACACATTTACAAACCTGAGACTCATGTACAAACCTGAGACACATTTACAAACCTGCACATTTGCACATTTGGTGGTTCACTTTCCTGATCTCTGTCCATCAACATGACCTCCCTGGTCCTCCTGCTATTCTTCACTGTCCTCACTCTGTCCAACCTCTCCACTAGTTCACTCGTTTATCATCCTTTCTTTCTACTCGCGACCAAGAAGACATCAGTATCTTCTCGTTCACTGTCCTCTGAGTCCTTGAAACCATTGACTTGATCTACAGTAAAACATCTTCAAGTTACTGTCCTCACTTTAAGAGAAGACGTGAGAAGAATGTAACCCTGGTGTCGTCTCAGGGTCAACAGAGACAACTTTGAGTTGACGAGTGAAGCTCTTCCTAACGAGCGCAAACTAGAGTCAAGTCTTCAACGAAAGAAACATGAAGTATCTAGTTTGAACTTCTGTTAGAGTACCTGTGTGTATCTGTGTGTGTCTGTGTGTATCTGTGAGTATCTGTGTGTGTCTGTGTGTATCTGTGTGTATCTGTGTGTACCTGTGTGTGTCTGTGTGTATCTGTGTGTATCTGTGTGTGGTATCTGTGTGTATCTGTGTATCTGTAATATCTGTGTGTATCTGTGTGTATCTGTGTGTGTCTGTGTGTATCTGTGTGTATCTGTGTGTATCTGTGTGTATCTGTGTGTATCTGTGTGTATCTGTGTGTATCTGTGTGTATCTGTGTGTATCTGTGTGTATCTGTGTGTGTCTGTGTGTATCTGTGTGTATCTGTCTCGTGTGTATCTGTGTGTATCTGTGTGTATCTGTGTGTACCTGTGTGTATCTGTGTGTATCTGTGTGTATCTGTGTGTATCTGTGTGTACCTGTGTGTATCTGTGTGTATCTGTGTGTATCTGTGTGTGTTCTGTTTGTGTGTGTTCTGTTTGTATCTGTGTGTTTCTTTGTGTATCTGTTTGTATCTAGGTGTATCTGTGTGTATCTTTTTGTATCTGTGTGTATCTGTTTGTATCTGTGTGTATCTTTGTGTATCTGTGTGTATCTGTGTGTATCTGTGTGTATCTGTGTGTATCTGTGTGTATCTGTGTGTATCTGTGTGTATCTGCGTGTATCTGTGTGTATCTGTGTGTATCTGTGTGTATCTGTGTGTATCTGTGTGTATCTGTGTGTATCTGTGTGTATCTGTGTGTATCTGTGTGTATCTGTGTGTACCTGTGTGTATCTGTGTGTATCTGTGTGTATCTGTGTGTATCTGTGTGTATCTGTGTGTATCTGTGTGTATCTGTGTGTGTCTGTGTGTATCTGTGTGTATCTGTGTGTATCTGTGTGTATCTGTGTATCTGTGTGTATCTGTGTGTATCTGTGTGTATCTGTGTGTATCTGTGTATCTGTGTGTATCTGTGTGTATCTGTGTGTATCTGTGTATCTGTGTGTATCTGTGTGTATCTGTGTGTATCTGTGAGTATCTGTGTGTATCTGTGTGTATCTGTGTGTGTCTGTGTGTATCTGTGTGTATCTGTGTGTATCTGTGAGTATCTGTGTGTATCTGTGTGTATCTGTGTGTATCTGTGTGTATCTGTGTGTATCTGTGTGTATCTGTGTGTATCTGTGAGTATCTGTGTGTATCTGTGTGTATCTGTGTGTATCTGTGTGTATCTGTGTGTATCTCTGTGTGTATCTGTGTGTATCTGTGTGTATCTGTGAACATACCTGTGTGTATCTGTGTCGTATCTGTGAGTACCTGTGTGTATCTGTGTCGTATCTGTGAGTATCTGTGTGTATCTGTGTGTATCTGTGTGTATCTGTGTGTATCGTGTGTATCTGTGTGTATCTGTGAGTACCTGTGTGTATCTGTGTGTATCTGTGAGTATCTGTGTGTATCTGTGTGTATCTGTGAGTATCTGTGAGTACCTGTGTGTATCTGTGTGTATCTGTGTGTATCTGTGTGTATCTGTGTGTATCTGTGTGTATCTGTGTGTATCTGTGTGTATCTGTGTGTATCTGTGTGTATCTGTGTGTATCGTGTGGTATCTGTGTGTATCTGTGTGTATCTGTGTGTATCCGTATCCGGTGTGTATCTGTGTGTATCTGTGTGTATCTGTGTGTATCTGTGTGTATCTGTGTGTATCTGTGTGTATCTGTGTGTATCTGTGTGTATCTGTGTGTATCTGTGTGTATCTGTGTGTATCTGTGTGTATCTGTGTGTATCTGTGTGTATCTGTGTGTATCTGTGTGTATCTGTGTGTATCTGTGTGTATCTGTGTGTATCTGTGTGTATCTGTGTGTATCTGTGTGTATCTGTGTGTATCTGTGTGTATCTGTGTGTATCTGTGTGTATCTGTGTGTGTCTGTGTGTATCTGTGTGTATCTGTGAGTATCTGTGTGTATCTGTGTGTATCTGTGTGTATCTGTGTGTATCTGTGTGTATCTGTGAGTATCTGTGTGTATCTGTGTGTATCTGTGTGTATCTGTGTGTATCTGTGTGTATCTGTGTGTATCTGTGAGTACCTGTGTGTATCTGTGTGTATCTGTGAGTATCTGTGTGTATCTGTGTGTGTCTGTGTGTATCTGTGTGTATCTGTGTGTATCTGTGTGTATCTGTGTGTATCTGTGTGTATCTGTGTGTATCTGTGTGTGTATCTGTGTGTGTCTGTGTGTATCTGTGTGTATCTGTGTGTACCTGTGTGTATCTGTGTGTATCTGTGTGTGTCTGTGTGTATCTGTGTGTATCTGTGTGTGTCTGTGTGTATCTGTGTGTATCTGTGTGTATCTGTTAGTATCTGTTAGTACCTGTGTGTATCTGTGTGTGTCTGTGTGTATCTGTGTGTATCTGTGTGTATCTGTGTGTATCTGTGTACCTCCATGTATCTGTGTGTATCTGTGTGTATCCTGTGTGTATCTGTGTGTGTCCGTGTGTATCTGTGTGTATCTGTGTGTATCTGTGGAGTATCCTGTGTGTATCTGTGTGTATCTGTGTGTATCTGTGTGTATCTGTGTGTATCTGTGTGTATCTGTGTGTATCTGTGTGTATCTGTGTGTATCTGTGTGTATCTGTGTGTATCTGTGATGCTGTGTATCTGTGTGTATCTGTGTGTATCTGTGTGTATCTGTGTGTATCTGCATGTATCTGTGTGTATCTGTGTGTATCTGTGTGTATCTGTGTGTATCTGTGTGTATCTGTGTGTATCTGCGTGTATCTGTGTGTATCTGTGTGTATCTGTGTGTATCTGTGTGTATCTGTGTGTATCTGTGTGTATCTGTGTGTATCTGTGAGTACCTGTGTGTATCTGTGAGTATCTGTGAGTGTCTGTGTGTGTCTGTGTGTATATGTGTGTATCTGTGTGTATCTGTGTGTACCTGTGTGTATCTGTGTGTATCTGTGTGTGTCTGTGTGTATCTGTGTGTATCTGTGTGTATCTGTGTGTATCTGTGTGTATCTGTGTGTATCTGTGTGTATCTGTGTGTGTCTGTGTGTATCTGTGTGTATCTGTGAGTACCTGTGTGTATCTGTGTGTATCTGTGTGTATCTGTGTGTATCTGTGTGTATCTGTGTGTATCTGTGTGTATCTGTAGTATCTGTGTATCTGTGTGTATCTGTGTGTATCTGTGTGTGTCTGTGTGTATCTGTGTGTATCTGTGTGTATCTGTGTGTATCTGTGTGTATCTGTGTGTCTCCCTGTGTGTATCTGTGTGTGTCTGTGTGTATCTGTGTGTATCTGTGTGTATCTGTGTGTATCTGTGTGTATCTGTGTGTATCTGTGTGTATCTGTGTGTATCTGTGTGTATCTGTGTGTGTCTGTGTGTATCTGTGTGTATCTGTGTGTGTCTGTGTGTATCTGTGTGTATCTGTGTGTATCTGTGTGTATCTGTGTGTATCTGTGTGTATCTGTGTGTATCTGTGTGTATCTGTGTGTATCTGTGTGTATCTGTGTGTCTGTGTATCTGTGTGTGTCTGTGTGTATCTGTGTGTGTCTGTGTTTATCTGTGTGTATCTGTGTGTGTCTGTGTGTATCTTTGTGTATCTGTGTGTGTCTGTGTGTATCTGAGTGTATCTGTGTGTATCTGTGTGTACCTGTGTGTATCTGTGTGTGTCTGTGTGTATCTGTGTGTATCTGTGTGTTTCTGTGAGTATTTGTGTGTACCTGTGTGTACCTTCACAGCACAGGTCTTAGTAATTTGATGCAGATATAGTATATTGACGTCTCAGTACTTCAGTCCAGCCAAGTTCACAAGACGAGTGTTTTAGGTTAACTCTCTCCACAACACTCTATAGTTCGATCATCTCACATGTCTTCAGAGCTGATGGACAGTTGGATCTTCTCACATGTCTTCAGAGCTGATGGACATGTCTTCAGAGGATGGACAGTTGGATCTTCTCACATGTCTTCAGAGCTGATGGACAGTTGGATCTTCTCACATGTCTTCAGAGCTGATGGACAGTTGGATCTTCTCACATGTCTTCAGAGCTGATGGACAGTTGGATCTTCTCACATGTCTTCAGAGCTGATGGACAGTTGGATCTTCTCACATGTCTTCAGAGCTGATGGACAGTTGGATCTTCTCACATGTCTTCAGAGCTGATGGACAGTTGGATCTTCTCACATGTCTTCAGAGCTGATGGACAGTTGGATCTTCTCACATGTCTTCAGAGCTGATGGACAGTTGGATCTTCTCACATGTCTTCAGAGCTGATGGACAGTTGGATCTTCTCACATGTCTTCAGAGCTGATGGACAGTTGGATCTTCTCACATGTCTTCAGAGCTGATGGACAGTTGGATCTTCTCACATGTCTTCAGAGCTGATGGACAGTTGGATCTTCTCACATGTCTTCAGAGCTGATGGACAGTTGGATCTTCTCACATGTCTTCAGAGCTGATGGACAGTTGGATCTTCTCACATGTCTTCAGAGCTGATGGACAGTTGGATCTTCTCACATGTCTTCAGAGCTGATGGACAGTTGGATCTTCTCACATGTCTTCAGAGCTGATGGACAGTTGGATCTTCTCACATGTCTTCAGAGCTGATGGACAGTTGGATCTTCTCACATGTCTTCAGAGCTGATGGACAGTTGGATCTTCTCACATGTCTTCAGAGCTGATGGACAGTTGGATCATCTCACATGTCTTCAGAGCTGATGGACAGTTGGATCTTCTCACATGTCTTCAGAGCTGATGGACAATTGGATCTTCTCACATGTCTTCAGAGCTGATGGACAGTTGGATCTTCTCACATGTCTTCAGAGCTGATGGACAGTTGGATCTTCTCACATGTCTTCAGAGCTGATGGACAATTGGATCTTCTCACATGTCTTCAGAGCTGATGGACAGTTGGATCTTCTCACACGTCCACACCTGAGCTGTGACTATTCATGGAGCTTCAGGTAAACAAGACTGTTTACACGTTTGAAGCAAGAACCATGTGATCAATAATTAACGTCTGTCTGGTGTCTGAAGGTCTTGTGAAGATGGATGTGTTTGTACTCGAGTCAGAAGCTCAACATTTACGTCTTTTATCGCCTCAAACCATCCAACTCTACGTCAAACACACAAACTCTACATCAGACACACAAACTCTACATCAAACACACAAACTCTACATCAAACACACAAACTCTACATCAGACACACAAACTCTACATCAAACACACAAACTCTACGTCAAACACACAAACTCTACGTCAAACACACAAACTCTACATCAGACACACAAACTCTACATCAAACACACAAACTCTACGTCAAACACACAAACTCTACATCAGACACACAAACTCTACATCAAACACACAAACTCTACGTCAAACACACAAACTCTACATCAGACACACAAACTCTACATCAAACACACAAACTCTACATCAAACACACAAACTCTACATCAGACACACAAACTCTACATCAAACACACAAACTCTACGTCAAACACACAAACTCTACATCAAACACACAAACTCTACATCAAACACACAAACTCTACATCAGACACACAAACTCTACATCAAACACACAAACTCTACGTCAAACACACAAACTCTACGTCAAACACACAAACTCTACATCAAACACACAAACTCTACATCAAACACACAAACTCTACATCAAACACACAAACTCTACGTCAAACACACAAACTCTACGTCAAACACACAAACTCTACATCAAACACACAAACTCTACATCAAACACACAAACTCTACATCAAACACACAAACTCTACGTCAAACACACAAACTCTACATCAAACACACAAACTCTTCGTCAAACACACAAACTCTACATCAAACACACAAACTCTACGTCAAACACACAAACTCTACGTCAAACACACAAACTCTACATCAAACACACAAACTACATCAAACACACAAACTCTACGTCAAACACACAAACTCTACGTCAAACACACAAACTCTACATCAACACACACAACTCTACATCAAACACACAAACTCTACGTCAAACACACAAACTCTACGTCAAACACACAAACTCTACGTCAAACACACAAACTCTACATCAAACACACAAACTCTACGTCAAACACACAAACTCTAGATCAAACACACAAACTCTACGTCAAACACACAAACTCTACATCAAACACACAAACTCTACATCAAACACACAAACTCTACGTCAAACACACAAACTCTACATCAAACACACAAACTCTACATCAAACACACAAACTCTACATCAAACACACAAACTCTACATCAAACACACAAACTCTACGTCAAACACACAAACTCTACGTCAAACACACAAACTCTACATCAAACACACAAACTCTACATCAAACACACAAACTCTACATCAAACACACAAACTCTACGTCAAACACACAAACTCTACGTCAAACACACAAACTCTACATCAAACACACAAACTCTACATCAAACACACAAACTCTACATCAAACACACAAACTCTACGTCAAACACACAAACTCTACATCAAACACACAAACTCTACATCAAACACACAAACTCTACATCAAACACACAAACTCTACATCAAACACACAAACTCTACGTCAAACACACAAACTCACTACGTCAAACACACAAACTCTACGTCAAACACACAAACTCTCATCAAACACACAAACTCTACTCAAACACACAAACTCTACGTCAAACACACAAACTCTACATCAAACACACAAACTCTACATCAAACACACAAACTCTACGTCAAACACACAAACTCTACATCAAACACACAAACTCTACATCAAACACACAAACTCTACGTCAAACACACAAACTCTACGTCAAACACACAAACTCTACGTCAAACACACAAACTCTACTCAAACACACAAACTCTACGTCAAACACACAAACTCTACGTCAAACACACAAACTCTACATCAAACACACAAACTCTACATCAAACACACAAACTCTACGTCAAACACACAAACTCTACATCAAACACACAAACTCTACATCAAACACACAAACTCTACATCAAACACACAAACTCTACATCAAACACACAAACTCTACATCAAACACACAAACTCTACATCAAACACACAAACTCTACATCAAACACACAAACTCTACATCAAACACACAAACTCTATCAAACATCAAACACACAAACTCTACGTCAAACACACAAACTCTACATCAAACACACAAACTCTACGTCAAACACACAAACTCTACATCAAACACACAAACTCTACATCAAACACACAAACTCTACATCAAACACACAAACTCTACGTCAAACACACAAACTCTACATCAAACACACAAACTCTACATCAAACACACAAACTCTACATCAAACACACAAACTCTACATCAAACACACAAACTCTACATCAAACACACAAACTCACACACTCTCAAACACACAAACTCTACATCAAACACACAAACTCTACGTCAAACACACAAACTCTACAAATCAAACACACAAACTCTACATCAAACACACAAACTCTACGTCAAACACACAAACTCTACATCAAACACACAAACTCTACATCAAACACACAAACTCTACATCAAACACACAAACTCTACGTCAAACACACAAACTCTACATCAAACACACAAACCTCTACATCAAACACACAAACTCTACATCAAACACACAAACTCTACATCAAACTACACAAACTCTACATCAAACACACAAACTCATCAAAAAAACTAATCAAACATAACAAACTCTACATCAAACTGTATATAAACTATAACTGTCAAACTGACATATAACTGTACATAACTAATATAACTTCTATAACTGTATATAACTGACACTAACTGTAACATAATAAAACTGTATATAACTGTATATAACTGTATATAACTGAATATAACTGTATATAACTGTATATAACTGTGAGATATAACTGTTTATAACTGTATATAACTGTATATAACTGAATATAACTGTATATAACTGAATATAACTGTATATAACTGTATATAACTGTATATAACTGTATATAACTGTATATAACTGAATATAACTGTATATAACTGTATATAACTGAATATAACTGTATATAACTGTATATAACTGTTTATAACTGTATATATCTGATTATAACTGTATATAACTGTATATAACTGTATATAACTGTATATAACTGTATATAACTGAATATAACTGTATATAACTGTATAACACTGTATATAACTGTATATAACTGTATATAACTGTATATAACTGTATATAACTGTATATAACTGTATATAACTGTATATAACTGTATATAACTGTATATAACTGAATATAACTGTATATAACTGTATATAACTGAATATAACTGTATATAACTGTATATAACTGTATATAACTGAGGATAACGGGAAATATATGATTCAATTTATATATTTGAAGGTTTAAAAATTTTTAAATATTTTAATTTTTTTATTTTTGTTTTTAAAAAATTTAAAATAAAAAATTTTTTAAAAATAAAATATTAAAAAAAAAAACTTTAAAAAAAGATCCCACAAAAAAACCTCCATAGAAAGAGAAGAAAAAAAAAAAAAAAAAAAAAACCCAAAGGGGGGGGGAAAAGGAAAGGGGGGGGGGTTAGGGGGGGGGGGTAGGGGATTTGGTGGGGGGGTTTTTCGGAAAGAAGATTTTATTAAAAAAAAATGTTTTTAAATGTTTTTTGGGTTTTTGGAGACAAAGAAATATAAAGGCTTCTCCACTGAAGTCTGGTTCTGCTGAGGATTCACGAACAAATCCTCCTCAATCTCTCTTCGTAGTGTGATGACATCATCACTTCAGCAGCCAATCAGACGCAGCCGCGTCACAGAACACATCAGTAGCACAACTGATCCATCCCAGCTAGCCGGGGCACAGAGCGTATCTCGAAGATCTTACCTGACCGGGCTGTTGCGCCCGTCGGGGTCCCGCGCCGTCACCGCGCCGACCTCCGACCCCGCCGGGGAGTTCTCGTAGACGTCCAGGATGTAATATTCCAAGGTGAAGACCGGAGCCTCGTCCACGTCGCCCACCGTGATCTTCAGCGACGCCATGTCCTTGAAGGATCCCATGTAGGAGAAGCGAGGATCCACATGCGTGTTGGTGCCTTCGATCTGAAGCGTGTAGATCTTCTTGCGCTCGTAGTTCAGAGGCTGAGGAGCAGATACACTTTAGAAGCAACACTGACCCACACTCTGCTCGTCGCACACTCACGACTCACGAGGAGAGCTTTGTAGTCACGAAACATGGTGACAGGTTTGTGTCGTTACTGAACACAGTGTTCGAGGTTCTATGTCGATCGTAGATAATAAACTCAACACCAGATATTAACCACATATTACCGAATGTTCCGGACGATAAGTGTCAGTTTTCTTCATAGTTTGTCCGCGACTTATACTCTGGAGCGACTTATGTGTGAAATTATTACCACATTATTATATCATGTCACATGTTATTCTCACACTAAACCACCAGAGGGCGCTCTAGGCCTGTGTTGATCATTTCCACGTAGAAGAGGAAGCATCTTCTACCTCCGGAGTTAGTTAGTTGTTTAAAAGTGACACGAGGATGAAGAGTTATTTGGAGTTACACGGATGGTTTGGTAAACTAGTTAGTTATTGATGCTATAGTTCTCTGAATAACTCTTCATATGTTATGTTAACATTATTCTGTTGTTGCCTCTAGTTTTATTTTAATCTTTCAAGATCACATGTCTGTTCTTGGATTTTATCAAATCCATTTCCCCCAAAAACACGACTTATACTCCAGTGCGACTTATATATGTTTTTACTTCTTTATTGTGTATTTTATGTCTGGAGCGACTCGTGCTCCGGAGACACTTATAGTCCAGAACATACTGTAAACCTTTATTAACTCTTTGTCTTACATTCTGAAGAAGATTCTTGTCGTACCTTCTTGAGGCTGATGACTCCTTCTCTGGTGTCGCGGTCGCTGGAGATGGCGAACATGTTGGCGCCCTCCGAGTTCATGATGCTGTACTTCACGTCGGCGTTGACGCCTAAATCTTTGTCGTTGGCCTTGATCTTCCCGACGGGTTTTCCCACTTTGGCCGACTCGGGAACGTACAGCTGGTAGTTTCCTGTCGAAGGTTGGATCAGAAGGTCTTTCAACGAACGCCGACGTTTTAACACAAGGACGGTCAAATCTACAAGCTAATGCTAGCATGCTAGCATGAGTCTTGTTCTGGAGCTCTTACTCTGGGGGAACTCTGGGGGGTTGTCGTTGACGTCGGTGAGCGTGATGTTGATGGTGGTGGACCCCGACAGACCGCCCACCTGACCCGCCATGTCCTTGGCCTGGATGACCACGGTGTAGTGTTCTCGCGCCTCGCGGTCCATGTCGTTCAAGGCCGTCCTGATGATGCCTGGAGGAGGACAGATGAGGTCGAGAAGGTCAAGATTCAAGGTCAGTGTGTAGACGAACCAGTTGTGTAAGGATGTGTGTGTTCAGGGGGAGTCATGTCAATCATCACAAACTGTTGCTACATTGAAGCGCCT
>JACEEU010000752.1:62500-110000 GCA_016630915.1 Callionymus lyra
AATCATCATCTTAAACAACAACAATGATAATAATCATCATAAACAACAACAACAATAATAATCATCATCTTAAACAACAACAATAATAATCATCATCATAAACAACAACAATGATAATAATCATCATCTTAAACAACAACAATGATAATAATCATCATCATAAACAACAACAACAATGATAATAATCATCATCATAAACAACAACAACAATGATAATAATCATCATCATAAACAACAACAACAATGTTAATAATCATCATCATAAACAACAACAATAATAATCATCATCTTAAACAACAACAATGATAATAATCATCATCATAAACAACAATAACAATGATAATAATAATCATCTTAAACAACAACAATAATAATCATCATCATAAACAACAACAATGATAATAATCATCATCATAAACAACAACAATGATAATAATCATCATCATAAACAACAACAACAATTATAATAATCATCATCATAAACAACAACAATAATAATCATCATCATAAACAACAACAATGATAATAATCATCATCTTAAACAACAACAATAATAATCATCATCATAAACAACAACAATGATAATAATCATCATCTTAAACAACAACAATTATAATAATCATCATCATAAACAACAATAACAATGATAATAATAATCATCTTAAACAACAACAATGATAATAATCATCATCATAAACAACAACAACAATGATAATAATCATCATCTTAAACAACAACAAATAAAATAATCATCATCATAAACAACAACAATAATAATAATCATCATCAACAACAATGATAATAACATCATAAACAACAACAATGATAATAATCATCATCATAAACAACAACAATAATAATCATCATCATAAACAACAACAATGATAATAATCATCATCATAAACAACAACAATAATAATCATCATCATAAACAACAACAATGATAATAATCATCATCTTAAACAACAACAATAATAATCATCATCATAAACAACAACAATAATAATAATCATCATCTAAACAACAACAAATAATAATCATCAATAAACAAAAACAATAATAATCATCATCTTAAACAACAACAATGATAATAATCATCATCATAAACAACAACAATGATAATAATCATCATCTTAAACAACAACAATGATAATAATCATCATCATAAACAACAACAATGATAATAATCTCCTCATAAACAAAAACATGATAATAATCATCATCATAAACAACAACAATGATAATAATCATCATCATAAACAACAACAACAATAATAATCATCATCATAAACAACAACAATAATAATCATCATCATAAACAACAACAATGATAATAATCATCATCATAAACAACAACAATGATAATAATCATCATCATAAACAACAACAATGATAATAATCATCATCATAAACAACAACAATGATAATAATCATCATCTTAAACAACAACAATGATAATAATCATCATCATAAACAACAACAATGATAATAATCATCATCATAAACAACAACAATGATAATAATCATCATCTTAAACAACAACAAAAATAATCATCATCATAAACAACAACAATGTTAATAATCATCATCATAAACAACAACAATGATAATAATCATAAACAACAACAACAATGATCATAATCATAAACAACAACAATGATAATAATCATCATCTTAAACAACAACAACAATGATAATAATCATCATCTTAAACAACAACAACAACAATAATAATCATCATCATAAACAACAACAACAATGATAATAATCATCATCATAAACAACAACAATAATAATCATCATCTTAAACAACAAAAATGATAATAATCATCATCTTAAACAACAACAATAATAATCATCATCTTAAACAAAAACAACAATGATAATAATCATCATCTTAAACAACAACAATAATAATCATCATCATAAACAACAACAACAATGATAATAATCATCATCTTAAACAACAACAACAATGATAATAATCATCATCTTAAACAACAACAATAATAATCATCATCATAAACAACAACAACAATGATAATAATCATCATCTTAAAACAACAACAATAATAATCATCATCATAAACAACAACAACAATTATAATAATCATCATCTTAAACAACAACAATAATAATCATCATCATAAACAACAACAATGATAATAATCATCATCTTAAACAACAACAATAATAATCATCATCATAAACAACAACAACAATGATAATAATCATCATCTTAAACAACAACAATAATAATCATCATCATAAACAACAACAACAATTATAATAATCATCATCTTAAACAACAACAATAATAATCATCATCATAAACAACAACAATGATAATAATCATCATCTTAAACAACAACAATAATAATCATCATCATAAACAACAACAACAATGATAATAATCATCATCTTAAACAACAACAATAATAATCATCATCATAAACAACAACAACAATTATAATAATCATCATCTTAAACAACAACAATAATAATCATCATCATAAACAACAACAATGATAATAATCATCATCTTAAACAACAACAACAATGATAATAATCATCATCTTAAACAACAACAATAATAATCATCATCATAAACAACAACAATGATAATAATCATCATCTTAAACAACAACAATAATAATCATCATCATAAACAACAACAACAATGATAATAATCATCATCTTAAACAACAACAACAATGATAATAATCATCATCTTAAACAACAACAACAATAATAATCATCATCATAAACAACAACAATGATAATAATCATCATCATAAACAACAACAATGATAATAATCATCATCTTAAACAACAACAACAATGATAATAATCATCATCTTAAACAACAACAACAATGATAATAATCATAAACAACAACAACAACAATGATAATAATCATCATCTTAAACAACAACAACAACAACAACAACAATGATAATCATCATAAACAACAACAACAACAATGATAGTAATCATCCTCAACAGCATCAACACACACAATAGTGGAGCCAACACTTGTGCTTTCATCAACCATGAAGCAGGTGAATCACTCTTGAATAAGGAACATCTTCAGCATCATCTCCTCTCGGCCCCTGCAGGTCCTCCTGGAGTCTATTAGCCTTGATAACATCTCCTGCTCTCAGGAGCTTCAGAAGCAGGACCATCTCTGGGGCCGATAGCAGGGATCAGAGCAGATTAGAACTTCCTTCTCACTCTTCATCTGAACCGACAGAGGAGCAGCAACAAGCAGAGAAGATGTTTCGCTCCACAGTGTCTGAAGAACTTCTCGCTGACTGACCAGGACTAGAGCAGCATCTTCGGGTCAGACGGAGCAAATGATCTTAAGATGCTCAAGAAGACGAACTAAATGTATTAAAAAGTATAATATAAAAAGTATTTTATTATGTTATGTTATTATGTTATTATGTTGTTATGTTTTTATGTTATTATGTTGTTATGTTATTATGTTATTATGTTATTATGTTATTATGTTACTATGTTGTTATGTTATTATGTTATTATGTTGTTATGTTGTTATGTTATTATGTTGTTATGTTATTATGTTATTATGTTATTATGTTATTATGTTACTATGTTGTTATGTTATTATGTTATTATGTTGTTATGTTGTTATGTTATTATGTTACTATGTTGTTATGTTATTATGTTATTATGTTATTATGTTATTATGTTACTATGTTGTTATGTTATTATGTTATTATGTTGTTATGTTGTTATGTTATTGTGTTGTTATGTTATTATGTTATTATGTTATTATGTTACTATGTTATTCTGTTGTTATGTTATTATGTTATTATGTTATTATGTTACTATGTTGTTATGTTATTATGTTATTATGTTGTTATGTTGTTATGTTATTATGTTATTATGTTATTATGTTGTTATGTTATTATGTTGTTATGTTGTTATGTTATTATGTTATTATGTTATTATGTTGTTATGTTATTATGTTATTATGTTATTATGTTACTATTTTGTTATGTTATTATGTTGTTATGTTATTATGTTATTATGTTACTATGTTACTATGTTATTATGTTATTATGTTGTTATGTTGTTATGTTTTTATGTTTTTATGTTGTTATGTTGTTATGTTATTATGTTATTATATTATTATATTATTATGTTATTATGTTGTTATGTTATTATGTTATTATGTTATTATGTTATTATATTATTATATTATTATGTTATTATGTTGTTATGATATTATGTTATTATATTATTATGTTATTATGTTGTTATGTTGTTATGTTATTATGTTAATATATTATTATGTTATTATGTTGTTATGTTATTATTTTGTTATCTTATTATGTTGTTATGTTATTATGTTGTTATGTTATTATGTTGTTATGTTATTATGTTATTATGTTATTATTTTGTTATGTTATTATGTTGTAATGTTGTTATGTTGTTATGTTATTATGTTGTTATGTTATTATGTTGTTATGTTATTATGTTGTTATGTTATTATGTCATTATATTATTATGTTATTATGTTGTTATGTTATTATGTTGTTATATTATTATGTTATTATGTTATTATTTTGTTATGTTATTATGTTATTATGTTGTAATGTTGTTATGTTGTTATGTTGTTATGTTATTATGTTATTATGCTGTTATGTTATTATGTTGTTATGTTATTATGTCATTATATTATTATGTTATTATGTTGTTATGTTATTATGTTGTTATGTTATTATGTTATTATGTTGTTATGTTGTTATGTTATTATGTTGTTATGTTGTTATGTTATTATGTTATTATGTTGTTATGTTATTATGTTGTTATGTTATTATGTTATTATGTTATTATGTTGTTATGTTATTATGTTATTATGTTATTATGTTGTTATGTTATTATGTTATTATGTTATTATGTTATTATGTTGTTATGTTATTATGTTGTTATGTTATTATGTTGTTATGTTTATGTTGTTATGTTATTATGTTGTTATGTTATTATGTTATTATGTTGTTATGTTGTTATGTTATTATGTTATTATGTTGTTATGTTATTATGTTGTTATGTTATTATGTTATTATGTTATTATGTTATTATGTTATTATGTTGTTATGTTATTATGTTATTATGTTGTTATGTTATTATGTTGTTATGTTATTATGTTATTATGTTGTTATGTTGTTATGTTATTATGTTATTATGTTATTATGTTATTATGTTATTATGTTATGTTATTATGTTATTATGTTATTATGTTGTTATGTTATTATGTTATGTTATTATGTTATTATGTTATTATGTTATTATGTTATTATGTTATTATGTTGTTATGTTATTATGTTGTTATATTACTATGTTATTATGTTGTTATGTTATTATGTTATTATGTTGTTATGTTGTTATGTTGTTATGTTATTATGTTATTATGTTGTTATGTTATTATGTTATTATACTATGTTATTATGTTGTTATGTTATTATGTTGTTATGTTATTATGTTATTATGTTGTTATGTTGTTATGTTATTATGTTATTATGTTGTTATGTTGTTATGTTATTATGTTATTATGTTGTTATGTTATTATGTTGTTATGTTATTATGTTATTATGTTATTATGTTGTTATGTTATTATGTTGTTATGTTATTATGTTATTATGTTATTATGTTGTTATGTTATTATGTTATTATGTTATTATGTTGTTATGTTATTATGTTGTTATGTTATTATGTTATTATGTTATTATGTTATTATGTTGTTATGTTATTATGTTATTATGTTATTTGTTGTTATTATGTTGTTATGTTATTATGTTGTTATGTTATTATGTTATTATGTTGTTATGTTGTTATGTTATTATGTTATTATGTTGTTATGTTGTTATGTTATTATGTTATTATGTTATTATGTTATTATGTTGTTATGTTATTATGTTATTATGTTATTATGTAATTATGTTGTTATGTTATTATGTTATGTTATTATGTTATTATGTTATTATGTTATTATGTTGTTATGTTATTATGTTATTATGTTGTTATATTATTATGTTGTTATGTTATTATGTTATTATATTATTATGTTATTATGTTATTATGTTGTTATGTTATTATGTTATTATTATGTTATGTTGTTATGTTATTATGTTATTATGTTATTATGTTATTATGTTGTTATGTTATTATGTTATTATGTTGTTATGTTATTATGTTATTATGTTATGTTTGTTATGTTATTATGTTATTATGTTATTATGTTGTTATGTTATTATGTTATTATGTTATTATGTTATATATTATGTTGTTATGTTATTATGTTATTATGTTATTATGTTGTTATGTTATAATGTTGTTATGTTATTATGTTGTTATGTTATTATGTTTGTTATGTTATTATGTTGTTATGTTGTTATGTTATTATGTTATTATGTTATTATGTTGTTATGTTATTATGTTGTTATGTTATTATGTTGTTATGTTATTATGTTTATTATGTTATTATGTTGTTATGTTATTATGTTGTTATGTTATTATGTTATTATGTTGTTATGTTATTATGTTGTTATGTTATTATGTTGTTATGTTATTATGTTATTTATGTTATTATGTTATTATGTTATTATGTTATTATGTTGTTATGTTATTATGTTGTTATGTTATTATGTTGTTATGTTATTATGTTATTATGTTATTATGTTATTATATATGTTATGTTATTATATTGTTATGTTATTATGTTGTTATGTTATTATGTTATTATGTTGTTATGTTATTATGTTATTATGTTGTTATGTTATTATGTTATTATGTTATTATGTTATTATGTTATTATGTTATTATGTTATTATGTTGTTATGTTGTTATGTTGTTATGTTATTATGTTGTTATGTTGTTATGTTATTATGTTGTTATGTTATTATGTTATTATGTTGTTATGTTGTTATGTTGTTATGTTATTATGTTATTATGTTATTATGTTATTATGTTATTATGTTATTATGTTGTTATGTTGTTATGTTGTTATGTTATTATGTTATTATGTTATTATGTTGTTATGTTATTATGTTATTATGTTGTTATGTTGTTATGTTGTTATGTTGTTATGTTGTTATGTTATTATGTTATTATGTTATTATGTTATTATGTTATTATGTTGTTATGTTGTTATGTTATTATGTTGTTATGTTGTTATGTTATTATGTTATTATGTTATTATGTTATTATGTTGTTCGTATGTTGTTATATTATTATGTTGTTATGTTATTATGTTATTATGTTATTATGTTATTATGTTGTTATGTTATTATGTTGTTATGTTATTATGTTGTTATGTTGTTATGTTGTTATGTTATTATGTTATTATGTTGTTATGTTATTATGTTGTTATGTTATTATGTTGTTATGTTGTTATGTTGTTATGTTGTTATGTTGTTATGTTGTTATGTTATTATGTTATTATGTTGTTATGTTGTTATGTTATTATGTTATTATGTTGTTATGTTATTATGTTATTATGTTATGTTGTTATGTTATTATGTTATTATTATGTTATTATGTTATTATGTTGTTATGTTATTATGTTATTATGTTGTTATGTTATTATGTTATTATGTTATTATGTTATTATGTTGTTATTATGTTGTTATGTTATTATGTTATTATGTTGTTGTTATGTTATTATGTTATTATGTTATTATGTTATTATGTTATTATGTTATTATGTTATTATGTTGTTATGTTGTTATGTTGTTATTTGTTATTATGTTGTTATGTTATTATGTTATTATGTTATTATGTTATTATATTATTATGTTATTATGTTGTTATGTTGTTATGTTATTATGTTATTATGTTGTTATGTTATTATGTTATTATGTTATTATGTTATTATGTTATTATGTTGTTATGTTATTATGTTATTATGTTATTATGTTATTATATTATTATGTTATTATGTTGTTATGTTATTATGTTATTATATTATTATGTTGTTATGTTGTTATGTTATTATTATTAACATTATGACCAGAAAACAACAACATTTACATTATGACCAGAAAACAACAACATTAACATTATGACCAGAAAACAACAAAATTTACATTATGACCAGAAAACAACAAAATTTACATTATGACCAGAAAACAACAACATTTACATTATGACCAGAAAACAACAAAATTTACATTATGACCAGAAAAAAAAAAAAATTTACATTATGACCAGAAAAAAAAAATTTACATTATGACCAGAAAACAACAACATTAACATTATGACCAGAAAAAAAATAAAATTTACATTATGACCAGAAAACAACAACATTTACATTATGACCAGAAAACAACAACGTTAACATTATGACCAGAAAAAAACAAAATTTACATTATGACCAGAAAACAACAACATTAACATTATGACCAGAAAACAACAACATTTACATGATGACCAGAAAACAACAACGTTAACATTATGACCAGAAAAAAACAACATTTACATGATGACCAGAAAACAACAACGTTAACATTATGACCAGAAAACAACAACATTTACATTATGACCAGAAAACAACAACGTTAACATTATGACCAGAAAACAACAACATTTACATTATGACCAGAAAACAACAACGTTAACATTATGACCAGAAAAAAACAACATACATTATGACCAGAAAACAACAACGTTAACATTATGACCAGAAAACAACAACATTTACATTATGACCAGAAAACAACAACATTAACATTATGACCAGAAAACAACAACATTTACATTATGACCAGAAAACAACAACGTTAACATTATGACCAGAAAACAACAACATTTACATTATGACCAGAAAACAACAACGTTAACATTATGACCAGAAAACAACAACATTAACATTATGACCAGAAAACAACAATATTTACATTATGACCAGAAAACAACAACGTTAACATTATGACCAGAAAACAACAATATTTACATTATGACCAGAAAACAACAACGTTAACATTATGACCAGAAAACAACAAAATTTACATTATGACCAGAAAACAACAACATTAACATTATGACCAGAAAACAACAACATTAACATTATGACCAGAAAACAACAACATTTACATTATGACCAGAAAACAACAACGTTAACATTATGACCAGAAAACAACAACGTTAACATTATGACCAGAAAACAACCACGTTTACATTATGACCAGAAAACAACAACATTAACATTATGACCAGAAAACAACAACGTTTACATTATGACCAGAAAACAACAACGTTAACATTATGACCAGAAAACAACAACATTAACATTATGACCAGAAAACAACAACGTTTACATTATGACCAGAAAACAACAACATTAACATTATGACCAGAAAACAACAACATTAACATTATGACCAGAAAACAACAACGTTAACATTATGACCAGAAAACAACAACATTAACATTATGACCAGAAAACAACAACGTTTACATTATGACCAGAAAACAACAACATTAACATTATGACCAGAAAACAACAACATTAACATTATGACCAGAAAACAACAACGTTTACATTATGACCAGAACACAACAACGTTAACATTATGACCAGAAAACAACAACGTTTACATTATGACCAGAAAACAACAACGTTAACATTATGACCAGAAAACAACAACGTTTACATTATGACCAGAACACAACAACGTTAACATTATGACCAGAAAACAACAACGTTTACATTATGACCAGAAAACAACAACGTTAACATTATGACCAGAAAACAACAACGTTAACATTATGACCAGAAAACAACAACGTTAACATTATGACCAGAAAACAACAACGTTTACATTATGACCAGAAAACAACAACGTTAACATTATGACCAGAAAACAACAACGTTTACATTATGACCAGAACACAACAACGTTAACATTATGACCAGAAAACAACAACGTTAACATTATGACCAGAAAACAACAACGTTAACATTATGACCAGAAAACAACAATCGTTAACATTATGACCAGAGAAGCGTCAACAACAACAACCGTCTGTTGATTCTTCTGCTCCGGGTTTACGATGTTAACCTTCTATTACTTCTAAACCACACGAGATGTTGGTGATTATATTTTACGATGCTTTCAGGTTTTTATCGAGCGTCATAAACGTGATGATCTGGTTCTTGATGTTTGTTTTTGTGGGAAGAGTTTGTGACGTTAAATAAACTGTTGATCATCACAACGCGTCACGTTTAGATAAAACAACACGGTTTATTCGAGCTCGTTGTCATGGTTTCTATTCCACGACCTCAACATGATCTGAAACCTTGTGTTGCTCAAGCGTGTTCGAACCTTCAACCTTCATTTAAACGTTCATAAAGAGTGTTTCAGACGAGGCACCTTCACCTGCACAACACACTGCAATGAAGATCATCACATTTGGTTTTAGCCCCGAAAGATTGTGACCAAACCTTCAACATTATGAAGGTCCAGATGGTCATTCACAAGAAAAAAAACTGCTGCTTCAACCAAAGAAACCAAAGATCTCTGAACATGACTACGGTTGCCGTGGCGATACTGAGTCTTACCTGTCTTGGGGTCGACGGAGAAATATGGCTGTCCTTGAAGAATACTGTAAACTATCCTGGCGCTGTTGCCGTAGGTCGGGTCGTCGGCGTCTGTGGCCGTGACCTGCAGCACCGACGTCCCTGGAACAGAAAGGATCGTTAGTAACGTCTGAAGCTCTGTATCCAAGATGAAGCTCTAGATCCGAGATGAAGCTCTGGATCTGAGATGAAGCTCTAGATCCGAGATGAAGCTCTGGATCTGAGATGAAGCTCTAGATCCGAGATGAAGCTCTAGATCCGAGATGAAGCTCTGGATCTGAGATGAAGCTCTAGATCCGAGATGAAGCTCTGGATCTGAGATGAAGCTCTAGATCTGAGATGAAGCTCTAGATCCGAGATGAAGCTCTAGATCCGAGATGAAGCTCTGGATCTGAGATGAAGCTCTAGATCCCAGATGAAGCTCTAGATCCGAGATGAAGCTCTAGATCCGAGATGAAGCTCTGGATCTGAGATGAAGCTCTGGATCTGAGATGAAGCTCTGGATCTGAGATGAAGCTCTAGATCCGAGATGAAGCTCTAGATCCGAGATGAAGCTCTAGATCCGAGATGAAGCTCTGGATCTGAGATGAAGCTCTAGATCTGAGATGAAGCTCTAGATCCGAGATGAAGCTCTGGATCTGAGATGAAGCTCTAGATCTGAGATGAAGCTCTAGATCCGAGATGAAGCTCTGGATCTGAGATGAAGCTCTAGATCCGAGATGAAGCTCTAGATCCGAGATGAAGCTCTAGATCCGAGATGAAGCTCTGGATCTGAGATGAAGCTCTAGTCGAAGCTCTAGATCCGAGATGAAGCTCTAGATCCGAGATGAAGCTCTAGATCCGAGATGAAGCTCTAGATCCGAGATGAAGCTCTGGATCTGAGACGAAGCTCTGGACCTGAGATGAAGCTCTAGATCTGAGATGAAGCTCTAGATCTGAGATGAAGCTCTAGATCCGAGATGAAGCTCTGGATCTGAGATGAAGCTCTAGATCCGAGATGAAGCTCTAGATCCGAGATGAAGCTCTAGATCCGAGATGAAGCTCTGGATCTGAGATGAAGCTCTAGATCCGAGATGAAGCTCTAGATCCGAGATGAAGCTCTAGATCCGAGATGAAGCTCTAGATCCGAGATGAAGCTCTAGATCTGAGATGAAGCTCTGGATCAGAGATGAAGCTCTAGATCTGAGATGAAGCTCTAGATCCGAGATGAAGCTCTAGATCCGAGATGAAGCTCTGGATCTGAGATGAAGCTCTAGATCTGAGATGAAGCTCTAGATCTGAGATGAAGCTCTGGATCTTAGATGAAGCTCTAGATCTGAGATGAAGCTCTAGATCTGAGATGAAGCTCTAGATCTGAGATGAAGCTCTAGATCCGAGATGAAGCTCTAGATCCGAGATGAAGCTCTAGATCTGAGATGAAGCTCTGGATCTGAGATGAAGCTCTAGATCTGAGATGAAGCTCTAGATCCGAGATGAAGCTCTAGATCCGAGATGAAGCTCTAGATCCGAGATGAAGCTCTAGATCCGAGATGAAGCTCTGGATCTGAAATGAAGCTCTAGATCTGAGATGAAGCTCTAGATCTGAGATGAAGCTCTAGATCCGAGATGAAGCTCTGGATCTGAGATGAAGCTCTAGATCTGAGATGAAGCTCTAGATCTGAGATGAAGCTCTGGATCTGAGATGAAGCTCTAGATCTGAGATGAAGCTCTAGATCTGAGATGAAGCTCTAGATCTGAGACTTCTGAACTGAGTCTGGACAGAGTTGGACCCAGAACTAAGATTCCTGAAATGGAAATATTCTTCCTCTCTTTTCTACTATCTATTCGATATAACCTATGATCCATGAACACCTTCAATAAAGTTCAAGACTTCAGGTGGAGGATCAGACGGGTTGAAGGTCTGAGAAGATCCACCAAACAAACGTGATCTTGTCGATGACTGAGCACAAAACTAAATGCTGAGTCATGAGTCGTTCACTGTGTTTTCTCTCGTTTCATCCACGAAGACGAACGAGCGATTGTGTCGTGACTCCAGCGAAGAGATTCAACAGGAAGTTCCGACATTAAAGGCCTCATTAACCTGTAATTACAGCAGGTCACATGACCAGGTAATGATCTTCACGACTGGTCCCCGGAGAGTGTCGTGGAAGATCATGTGATCGGTCCAGGTCGAACGAAACACATCAGTGGACCTGATGAACTTTTAATTGCCTTCGTCGGCTTCAGTGGCTTCAACGCTCGTGACCTTTGCTGGTCGTAATGTTTCCTCACATTCATGAGGTCAAGAACACGACGAGTGTAAATGTCAACGACTGTGATTCTACAAGATCTTCAAGAACCACCTGAAGAACATGTTGTTCGCTGGCGTGACAGATGCGTCACAATGTCACATGACATGTCACATGATGCGTCACAATGTCACATGACACAACACGATCTCACATGACATGTCACATGATGCGTCACAATGTCACATGACATGTCACATGATGCGTCACAATGTCACATGACATGTCACATGATGCGTCACAATGTCACATGACACAACACGATCTCACATGACATGTCACATGATGCGTCACAATGTCACATGACATGTCACATGATGCGTCACAATGTCACATGACACAACACGATGTCACATGACATGTCACATGATGCGTCACAATGTCTAATGTCTGATCAAGACACACGTGATCATCGACACACATGATCGACGACACACATGATCGACGACACACGTGATCATCGACACACTTGATCGACGACACACGTGATCGACGACACACATGATCGACGACACACGTGATCGACGACACACGTGATCGACGACACACGTGATCGACGACACACGTGATCGACGACACACGTGATCGACGACACACGTGATCGACGACACACGTGATCGACGACACACGTGATCATCGACACACGTGATCGTCGACACACGTGATCGACGACACACGTGATCGACGACACACGTGATCATCGACACACTTGATCGACGACACACGTGATCATCGACACACGTGATCATCGACACACGTGATCGTCGACACACGTGATCGTCGACACACGTGATCGTCGACACACGTGATCGTCGACACACGTGATCGTCGACACACGTTATCGTCGACACACGTGATCGACGACACACGTGATCGACGACACACGTGATCGACGACACACGTGATCGACGACACACGTGATCGACGACACACGTGATCATCGACACACGTGATCGACGACACACGTGATCGACGACACACGTGATCGACGACACACGTGATCATCGACACACGTGATCGACGACACACGTGATCATCGACACACGTGATCGACACACGTGATCATCGACACACTTGATCGACGACACACGTGATCATCGACACACGTGATCATCGACACACGTGATCATCGACACACTTGATCGACGACACACGTGATCATCGACACACGTGATCATCGACACACGTGATCATCGACACACGTGATCAACGACACACGTGATCATCGACACACGTGATCATCGACACACGTGATCAACGACACACGTGATCGACGACACACGTGATCGACGACACACGTGATCATCGACACACGTGATCATCGACACACGTGATCATCGACACACGTGATCGACGACACACGTGATCGACGACACCGACACACGTGATCATCGACACACGTGATCATCGACACAGATCGGACACACGTGATCAACGACACACGTGATCATCGACACACGTGATCATCGACACACGTGATCGACGACACACGTGATCGACGACACACGTGATCATCGACACACGTGATCATCGACACACGTGATCGACGACACACGTGATCGACGACACACGTGATCATCGACACACGTGATCGACGACACACGTGATCATCGATACACGTGATCTTCGACACACGCGATCGTCGACACACGCGATCGTCCACACACGTGATCGTCGACACACGTGATCGTCGACACACGTGATCGTCGACACACGCGATCGTCGACACACGTGATCGTCGACACACGTGATCGTCGACACACGCGATCTTCGACACACGCGCTCGACGACACACGTGATCATCGACACACGCGATCATCGACACACGTGATCGTCGACACACGTGATCGTCGACACACGTGATCATCGACACACGCGATCATCGACACACGCGATCATCGACACACGTGATCATCGACACACGTGATCATCGACACACGTGATCATCGACACACGTGATCATCGACACACGTGATCATCGACACACGTGATCATCGACACACGTGATCATCGACACACGTGATCATCGACACACGTGATCGACGACACACGTGATCATCGACACACGTCGACACACCGTGATATCCGACACACGTGATCATCGACACACGACGACACGTGATCATCGACACACGTGATCATCGACACACGTGATCATCGACACACGTGATCATCGACACACGTGATCATCGACACACGTGATCGACGACACACGTGATCATCGACACACGTGATCATCGACACACATGATCTTAACTACTTAACTTCTTCTGCTGCCTCATTAGCGAAAAGACAATTAAATCCACATTTGCTTTGATTGTTTTTGCAACATCGTTTCTAACGACCTTCAAGCTCGAGATCTTCATGTTTACTTGAGCCTCATATCAAGCCGATCAGAATCAAACCAATTAGACGTCCATCTCTGACACGTATGGACACCAGGGTTCGTGCTCCGAGGCGATTGTTCCGGACGAGCGCGAGGAGGATCCAAGCGTAGGCGGCGAGACTCTAATTATTTCCCTTCACAGTCCTTGATTTCCTCCCCGGGGTCGTTGATGGATCTTTGCTCCTCAAACCAGCGATGAAGTTTCTACGAGCAACTTCCAAACCAGAGGAAGTGAAGCACGAGAGAGACGTCAGAAGATCATCTGGACCTGGTCAGTGAGACTCGTGTCCACTTCCTGCGTCTTGTTAGCAATGAACAGAAAATCTAAATAAATAAATCAATGTTGAAATTCGATTTTTCCCTTTTTCAAGAATTAAATATTATTAAGATTATATTTTAGTCATGATGGTCTGAAGGTTGGATCAGAAGCTCTGTTGGTTTAGTCTGGAGTCTTTTATAGCAACATTTATGTCATGAGTTCAAATAATCATTCCATACATTCCAAGGAACCTCAGCAGATAAAGTCACAGTTTTATCTTCCATGGGTTTGATCGTATCATTTATTTCATTTTGTTTCCTTCAAAGTCCGACCATCAGAACCGAGATATTTCTAACGAACAGAAACTTCTCTTCAAGGTTCCTCAGGTTCCTGGAGCTCGACTCACCTACTTCAGACATCTCGGGCACCGTGGCGACGAAGGGTCCGTCGGGGAAGGTGGGAGCGTTGTCGTTGATGTCCTGCACTTTGATGATGAACTCGGACATGGGCTCCAGAGCCTCCTCGGTGTGTCGGTCCAAGGCTTGAGCGTGAAGGACGTAGTGAGTCTTCCTCTCTCGGTCCAAGCTCTTGGTGGCCATGATGTCTCCCGTCACCTCGTCGATGAGGAAGATGCTTCCGGCGCCTTCTCCGCTCAGGATGTACCGCACGGAACCGTCGCCTTTGTCCGAGTTGGAGTGAAGCTGCAGGAGAAGAGAGGGAGGAGTTACGAGGAGAAGAGTGACCTTGAGCGAAGGTCGTCACAGTTTTCTCTTAGTTTGTGATGAAAGTCATGTTGACGTTTACTCTCGTCTTCCACGACTGGAGAAGAAAACAACAACAACATCCCTTGATTCATGACCTTCAGGAGAACCATCTTCGTCTAGTTCAACATCTCTGTCTCTGAGGTTTGGATGAATGTTTGGACCTTCATCTCCAGCCTCATGTCTGGACCTTCATCTCCAGCCTCATGTCTGGACCTTCATCTCCAGCCTCATGTCTGGACCTTCATCTCCAGCCTCATGTCTGGACCTTCATCTCCAGCCTCATGTCTGGACTTATTCCAGCACCTTCATCTCCAGCCTCATGTCTGTACCTTCATCTCCAGCCTCATGTCTGGACATTCATCTCCAGCCTCATGTCTGGCTGACTTCATCTCCAGCCTCATGTCTGGACCTTCATCTCCAGCCTCATGTCTGTACCTTCATCTCCAGCCTCATGTCTGGACCTTCATCTCCAGCCTCATGTCTGTACCTTCATCTCCAGCCTCATGTCTGGACATTCATCTCCAGCCTAAACTAAAAAACTAAAACTGTGTCTTCTATGTTTTTTGAAGAAAAAAACTGCTCAGATTGAAACTCTCATCTTCTCTCCCTTCTTCTCTTCTTCTCTTCTCTTTCTCCATGAAAACGAATGAAACAAGTCAATGGTGGAGAAGCAGGTGATAATCGTCACTAATCAAGTGACAGACACAACTAATAGAAGATCTGATGATCTAAGATGATCTGAGATGATCTGAGATGATCTAAGATGATCTGAGATGATCTGAGATGATCTAAGATGATCTGAGATGATCTGAGATGATCTGAGATGATCTAATATGATCTGAGATGATCTGAGATGATCTAAGATGATCTGAGATGATCTGAGATGATCTAAGATGATCTGAGATGATCTGAGATGATCTGAGATGATCTGAGATGATCTAAGAGGATCTAAGATGATCTGAGATGATCTAAGATGATCTGAGAGGATCCCATGCGTTCATGGAACCTGGTGATCCGTGGTGCGTTCATGGAACCTGGTGATCCGTGGTGCGTTCATGGAACCTGGTGATCCGTGGTGCGTTCATGGAACCTGGTGATCCATGGTGCGTTCATGGAACCTGGTGATCCTCGGTGCGTTCATGGAACCTGGTGATCCGTGGTGCGTTCATGGAACCTGGTGATCCATGGTGCGTTCATGGAACCTGGTGATCCTCGGTGCGTTCATGGAACCTGGTGATCCGTGGTGCGTTCATGGAACCTGGTGATCCGTGGTGCGTTCATGGAACCTGGTGATCCGTGGTGCGTTCATGGAACCTGGTGATCCTCGTGCGTTCATGGAACCTGGTGATCCGTGGTGCGTTCATGGAACCTGGTGATCCGTGGTGCGTTCATGGAACCTGGTGATCCGTGGTGCGTTCATGGAACCTGGTGATCCGTGGTGCGTTCATGGAACCTGGTGATCCGTGCTGCCTTTATGGAACCTGGTGATCCGTGGTGCGTTCATGGAACCTGGTGATCCGTGGTGCGTTCATGGAACCTGGTGATCCGTGGTGCGTTCATGGAACCTGGTGATCCGTGGTGCGTTCATGGAACCTGGTGATCCGTGGTGCGTTCATGGAACCTGGTGATCCGTGGTGCGTTCATGGAACCTGGTGATCCGTGGTGTGCTCATGGAACCTGGTGATCCGTGGTGCGTTCATGGAACCTGGTGATCCGTGGTGCGTTCATGGAACCTGGTGATCCGTGGTGCGTTCATGGAACCTGGTGATCCTCGGTGCGTTCATGGAACCTGGTGATCCGTGGTGCGTTCATGGAACCTGGTGATCCGTGGTGCGTTCATGGAACCTGGTGATCCGTGGTGCGTTCATGGAACCTGGTGATCCGTGGTGCGTTCATGGAACCTGGTGATCCGTGGTGCGTTCATGGAACCTGGTGATCCGTGGTGCGTTCATGGAACCTGGTGATCCGTGGTGCGTTCATGGAACCTGGTATGTGGTCCCGGTGCGTTCATGGAACCTGGTGATCCGTGGTGCGTTCATGGAACCTGGTGATCCGTGGTGCGTTCATGGAACCTGGTGATCCGTGGTGCGTTCATGGAACCTGGTGATCCGTGGTGCGTTCATGGAACCTGGTGATCCGTGGTGCGTTCATGGAACCTGGTGATCCGTGGTGCGTTCATGGAACCTGGTGATCCTCGGTGCGTTCATGGAACCTGGTGATCCGTGGTGCGTTCATGGAACCTGGTGATCCGTGGTGCGTTCATGGAACCTGGTGATCCGTGGTGCGTTCATGGAACCTGGTGATCCGTGGTGCGTTCATGGAACCTGGTGATCCGTGGTGCGTTCATGGAACCTGGTGATCCGTGGTGCGTTCATGGAACCTGGTGATCCGTGGTGCGTTCATGGAACCTGGTGATCCGTGGTGCGTTCATGGAACCTGGTGATCCGTGGTGCGTTCATGGAACCTGGTGATCCTCGGTGCGTTCATGGAACCTGGTGATCCGTGGTGCGTTCATGGAACCTGGTGATCCTCGGTGCGTTCATGGAACCTGGTGATCCGTGGTGCGTTCATGGAACCTGGTGATCCGTGGTGCGTTCATGGAACCTGGTGATCCGTGGTGCGTTCATGGAACCTGGTGATCCGTGGTGCGTTCATGGAACCTGGTGATCCGTGGTGCGTTCATGGAACCTGGTGATCCGTGGTGCGTTCATGGAACCTGGTGATCCGTGGTGCGTTCATGGAACCTGGTGATCCTTGGTGGCGTTCATGGAACCTGGTGATCCGTGGTGCGTTCATGGAACCTGGTGATCCGTGGTGCGTTCATGGAACCTGGTGATCCCCGGCCTCATGGAACCCCGTGGTGCGTTCATGGAACCTGGTGATCCGTGGTGCGTTCATGGAACCTGGTGATCCCGTGGTGCGTTCATGGAACCTGGTGATCTGTGGTGCGTTCATGGAACCTGGTGATCCGTGGTGCGTTCATGGAACCTGGTGATCCGTGGTGCGTTCATGGAACCTGGTGATCCTGGGCGTCTCATGGAACCTGGTGATCCGTGGTGCGTTCATGGAACCTGGTGATCCGTGGTGCGTTCATGGAACCTGGTGATCCGTGGTGCGTTCATGGAACCTGGTGATCCGTGGTGCGTTCATGGAACCTGGTGATCCGTGGTGCGTGCGTTCATGGAACCTGGTGATCCGTGGTGCGTTCATGGAACCTGGTGATCCGTGGTGCGTTCATGGAACCTGGTGATCCGTGGTGCGTTCATGGAACCTGGTGGTCCGTGGTGCGTTCATGGAACCTGGTGATCCGTGGTGCGTTCATGGAACCTGGTGATCCGTGGTGCGTTCATGGAACCTGGTGATCCGTGGTGCGTTCATGGAACCTGGTGGTCATTGGGCGTGCTCATGGAACCTGGTGATCCGTGGTGCGTTCATGGAACCTGGTGATCCGTGGTGCGTTCATGGAACCTGGTGATCCGTGGTGCGTTCATGGAACCTGGTGGTCGTTGTCATGGAACCTGGTGATCCGTGGTGCGTTCATGGAACCTGGTGATCCGTGGTGCGTTCATGGAACTGGTGGTCATGGTCTCCGTGGTCCTGGTGGGTGCGTTCATGGAACCTGGTGATCCGTGGTGCGTTCATGGAACCTGGTGGTCCGTGTGCGTGCTCATGGAACCTGGTGGTCCGTGGTGCGTTCATGGAACCTGGTGGTCCGTGGTGCGTTCATGGAACCTGGTGGTCCGTGGTGCGTTCATGGAACCTGGTGGTCCGTGGTGCGTTCATGGAACCTGGTGGTCCGTGGTGCGTTCATGGAACCTGGTGTTTCTCGTGACACCAGAGTGTTGACAGCTGGAGCTGCTGTCCTGCTGCGAACATTCATCGCCGCACATGTCGCTCATTAAAGCTGATCTTCACTCATTTGCAAGCGCAGCTCGTCACTGTTCTGGTGCTGATGATGGTCGTCACGGCGCCATCATCAGCACCAGCAGTCCATGTGTGATTGGAGGACGTCGTGACGTGACATCAGACGATCAAGATAAGAAGTCATTAAGGTCAGTGCCCCCCCCCTCGACTCCTCCTCCATGATTGAGTTCTGGTTCCAGTGAACCGAGCCGACACTAAAATAAAGACTGACGACGACGAGTTCATGAGCTCGACTCCCAGAAACTAGATTGTGTTACGATATGTTTCAACACAAGAGTCGAGGAACTGTGTCGTCTGAACGTCAAACACTTACTATTGGACTCTAGTGTTTGTGTGTATTTGACTCTAGTGTTTGTGTGTCATTTGACTCTAGTGTTTGTGTGTATTTGACTCTAGTGTTTGTGTGCATTTGACTCTAGTGTTTGTGTGTATTTGACTCTAGTATTTGTGTTCATTTGACTCTAGCATTTGTGTTCATTTGACTCTAGTATTTGTGTTCATTTGACTCTAGCGTTTGTGTTCATTTGACTCTAGTGTGTGTGTTCATTTGACTCTAGTGTGTGTGTTCATTTGACTCTAGTGTGTGTGTTCATTTGACTCTAGTGTGCGTATTCATTTGACTCTAGTGTGTGTGTCCATTTGACTCTAGCGTTTGTGTTCATTTGACTCTAGTGTGTGTGTTCATTTGACTCTAGTGTTTGTGTCCATTTGACTCTAGTGTTTGTGTGTATTTGACTCTAGTGTGTGTGTTCATTTGACTCTAGCGTTTGTGTTCATTTGACTCTAGTGTTTGTGTTCATTTGACTCTAGCGTTTGTGTTCATTTGACTCTAGTGTTTGTGTTCATTTGACTCTAGTGTTTGTGTTCATTTGACTCTAGTATTTGTGTTCATTTGACTCTAGTGTTTGTGTACATTTGACTCTAGTATTTGTGTGTATTTGACTCTAGTGTTTATGTTCATTTGACTCTAGTGTGTGTGTCCATTTGACTCTAGTGTTTGTGTTCATTTGACTCTAGTATTTGTGTGTATTTGACTCTAGTGTTTGTGTTCATTTGACTCTAGTGTTTGTGTTCATTTGACTCTAGCTAGTGTTTGTGTTCATTTGACTCTAGTTTTGTGTTCATTTGACTCTAGTGTTTGTGTTCATTGATCATTGATCTAGTGTTTGTGTTCATTTGACTCTAGTGTTTGTGTTCATTTGACTCTAGTTTGTGTTCATTTGATCTAGTTGTGTTCATTTGACTCTAGTTTGTGTTATTTGACTCTAGTGTTTGTGTTCATTTGATCTAGTGTGTGTTTATTATTTTAATTTTTTTTTTTGTGTATTGATCTAGTTTGTGTTCATTTGACTCTAGTGTGTGTTTGTGTCATTTGACTCTAGTGTGTGTGTTCATTTGACTCTAGTGTGTGTGTTCATTTGACTCTAGTGTTTGTGTTCATTTGACTCTAGTGTTTGTGTCCATTTGACCTCTAGTGTTTGTGTCCATTTGACTCTAGTGTTTGTGTCCATTTGACTCTAGTGTTTGTGTTCATTTGACTCTAGTGTTTGTGTCATTTGACTCTAGTGTTTGTGTTCATTTGTCTTTGTGTCCATTTGACTCTAGTGTTTGTGTTCATTTGACTCTAGCGTTTGTGTTCATTTGACTCTAGTATTTGTGTTCATTTGACTCTAGTGTTTGTGTTCATTTGACTCTAGTGTTTGTGTTCATTTGACTCTAGTATTTGTGTGTATTTGACTCTAGTGTTTATGTTCATTTGACTCTAGTGTGTGTGTCCATTTGACTCTAGTGTTTGTGTTCATTTGACTCTAGTATTTGTGTGTATTTGACTCTAGTGTTTATGTTCATTTGACTCTAGTATTTGTGTTCATTTGACTCTAGTGTGTGTGTGTGTTCATGTGACTCTAGTGTTTGTGTGTATTTGACTCTAGTGTTTGTGTGTATTTGACTCTAGTGTTTGTGTTCATTTGACTCTAGTATTTATGTTCATTTGACTCTAGTGTTTGTGTGTATTTGACTCTAGTGTGTGTGTTCATGTGACTCTAGTGTTTGTGTGTATTTGACTCTAGTGTTTGTGTGTATTTGACTCTAGTGTGTGTGTTCATGTGACTCTAGTGTTTGTGTGTATTTGACTCTAGTATTTGTGTCCATTTGACTCTAGTGTTTGTGTTCATTTGACTCTAGTGTTTGTGTTCATTTGACTCTAGTGTTTGTGTCCATTTGACTCTAGTGTTTGTGTTCATTTGACTCTAGTGTTTGTGTTCATTTGACTCTAGTGTTTGTGTTCATTTGACTCTAGTGTTTGTGTTCATTTGACTCTAGTGTTTGTGTTCATTTGACTCTTGTATTTGTGTCCATTTGACTCTAGTATTTGCGTCCATTTGACTCTAGTGTTTGTGTTCATTTGACTCTAGTGTTTGTGTGTATTTGACTCTAGTGTTTGTGTGTATTTGACTCTAGTGTGTGTGTTCATGTGACTCTAGTGTTTGTGTTCATTTGACTCTAGTATTTGTGTCCATTTGACTCTAGTATTTGTGTCCATTTGACTCTAGTGTTTGTGTTCATTTGACTCTAGTATTTGTGTCCATTTGACTCTAGTATTTGTGTCCATTTGACTCTAGTGTTTGTGTGTATTTGACTCTAGTGTTTGTGTTCATTTGACTCTAGTATTTGTGTCCATTTGACTCTAGTATTTGTGTCCATTTGACTCTAGTATTTGTGTCCATTTGACTCTAGTGTTTGTGTTCATTTGACTCTAGTGTTTGTGTTCATTTGACTCTAGTATTTGTGTCCATTTGACTCTAGTGTTTGTGTGTATTTGACTCTAGTGTTTGTGTTCATTTGACTCTACTGTGTGTGTTCATTTGACTCTAGTGTTTGTGTGTATTTGACTCTAGTATTTGTGTTCATTTGACTCTACTGTGTGTGTTCATTTGACTCTAGTGTTTGTGTGTATTTGACTCTAGTGTTTGTGTTCATTTGACTCTAGCGTTTGTGTTCATTTGACTCTAGTGTTTGTGTCCATTTGACTCTAGTATTTGTGTCCGTAGTGTTTGTGTTCATTTGACTCTAGCGTTTGTGTTCATTTGACTCTAGTATTTGTGTCCATTTGACTCTAGTATTTGTGTCCATTTGACTCTAGTGTTTGTGTTCATTTGACTCTAGTATTTGTGTCCATTTGACTCTAGTATTTGTGTCCATTTGACTCTAGTGTTTGTGTGTATTTGACTCTAGTGTTTGTGTTCATTTGACTCTACTGTGTGTGTTCATTTGACTCTAGTGTTTGTGTGTATTTGACTCTAGTATTTGTGTTCATTTGACTCTACTGTGTGTGTTCATTTGACTCTAGTGTTTGTGTGTATTTGACTCTAGTGTTTGTGTTCATTTGACTCTAGTGTTTGTGTTCATTTGACTCTAGTGTTTGTGTGAATTTGACTCTAGTATTTGTGTTCATTTGACTCTACTGTGTGTGTTCATTTGACTCTAGTGTTTGTGTGTATTTGACTCTAGCGTTTGTGTTCATTTGACTCTAGTGTTTGTGTTCATTTGACTCTAGTGTTTGTGTGAATTTGACTCTAGTATTTGTGTTCATTTGACTCTACTGTGTGTGTTCATTTGACTCTAGTGTTTGTGTGTATTTGACTCTAGTATTTGTGTTCATTTGACTCTAGCGTTTGTGTTCATTTGACTCTAGTGTTTGTGTTCATTTGACTCTAGCGTTTGTGTTCATTTGACTCTAGTATTTGTGTTCATTTGACTCTAGCGTTTGTGTTCATTTGACTCTAGTGTTTGTGTTCATTTGACTCTAGTGTGCGTATTCATTTGACTCTAGTGTGTGTGTCCATTTGACACTAGTGTTTGTGTGTATTTGACTCTAGTGTTTATGTTCATTTGACTCTAGTGTTTGTGTGTATTTGACTCTAGTGTTTGTGTGTATTTGACTCTAGTATTTGTGTTCATTTGACTCTAGTGTGTGTGTTCATTTGACTCTAGTGTGTGTGTGTATTTGACTCTAGTGTGTGTGTTCATTTGACTCTAGTTTTTGTGTGTATTTGACTCTAGTATTTGTGTTCATTTGACTATAGTATTTGTGTTCATTTGACTCTATTGTGTGTGTTCATTTGACTCTAGTATTTGTGTTCATTTGACTCTAGTGTGTGTGTTCATTTGACTCTAGTGTGTGTGTGTATTTGACTCTAGTGTTTGTGTCCATTTGACTCTAGTGTTTGTGTCCATTTGACTCTAGTGCTTTTGTGTATTTGACTCTAGTATTTGTGTTCATTTGACTCTAGTATTTGTGTCCATTTGACTCTAGTGTTTGTGTGTATTTGACTCTAGTGTGTGTGTTCATTTGACTCTGGTATTTGTGTTCATTTGACTCTAGTGTTTGTGTCCATTTGACTCTAGAGTTTGTGTCCATTTGACTCTAGTGTTTGTGTTCATTTGACTCTAGTGTGTGTGTTCATTTGACTCTAGTGTTTGTGTGTATTTGACTCTAGTGTTTGTGTGTATATGACTCTAGTGTGTGTGTTCATGTGACTCTAGTGTTTGTGTGTATTTGACTCTAGTATTTGTGTCCATTTGACTCTAGTGTTTGTGTTCATTTGACTCTAGTGTTTGTGTCCATTTGACTCTAGTTTTTGTGTGTATTTGACTCTAGTGTGTGTGTTTATTTGACTCTAGTGTTTGTGTCCATTTGACTCTAGTGTTTGTGTGTATTTGACTCTAGTGTGTGTGTTTATTTGACTCTAGTGTGTGTGTTCATTTGACTCTAGTGTTTGTGTTCATTTGACTCTAGTGTGTGTGTTCATTTGACTCTAGTGTGTGTGTCCATTTGACTCTAGTGTTTGTTTGTATTTGACTCTAGTGTGTGTGTTTATTTGACTCTAGTGTGTGTGTTCATTTGAGTCTAGTGTTTGTGTCCATTTGACTCTAGTGTTTGTGTGTATTTGACTCTAGTGTGTGTGTTTATTTGACTCTAGTGTGTGTGTTCATTTGACTCTAGTGTTTGTGTTCATTTGACTCTAGTGTGTGTGTCCATTTGACTCTAGTGTTTGTGTGTATTTGACTCTAGTGTGTGTGTTTATTTGACTCTAGTGTTTGTGTGTATTTGACTCTAGTGTTTTTGTTCATTTGACTCTAGTGTGTGTGTTCATTTGACTCTAGTGTTTGTGTGTATTTGACTCTAGTGTGTGTGTTTATTTGACTCTAGTGTGTGTGTTCATTTGAGTCTAGTGTTTGTGTGTATTTGACTCTAGTGTGTGTGTTCATTTGACTCTAGTGTTTGTGTGTATTTGACTCTAGTGTTTGTGTTCATTTGACTCTAGTGTGTGTGTTCATTTGACTCTAGTGTTTGTGTGTATTTGACTCTAGTGCTTGTGTTCATTTGACTCTAGTGTGTGTGTTCATTTGACTCTAGTGTGTGTGTGTATTTGACTCTAGTGTTTGTGTTCATTTGACTCTAGTGTGTGTGTGTATTTGACTCTAGTGTGTGTGTTCATTTGACTCTAGTGTGTGTGTGTATTTGACTCTAGTGTGTGTGTTTATTGAACCAAACTAAACACTGATACGAACCACAACCACCTACGACTTCACACTCGTCCTCACGAGTGAAGCTTCTGTTGTTCCGTCGCCTGATTCTGTCACAGCTGATATATTTTTAGACGTATGAATAAATCATCGGCGCACCTTGAAGTCGCTTCTTTGCAAACGAGCTCCAGGTTTCTGTCGGTGTTTCATCAGTTCATGCTTCACTGCTAGACTCCGGCGCCCCCTGCAGGCCGACACATGTCTGGACGTCCCTGACCCTGACGTCTCTCTTCAGAGCCTCAGAGGTGTCAGCAGGGATTATGGGATTGTTGGGATTAAAAGTGTTCTTGAAAGTCGTCGATTCACAAAAAGCTTTTTCTACTTTTAGTTGTTCATCACATCACTGCTTCTCCCTCTTCTGCTCCTTCTTCCTCCTCCTCCTCTTCTTCTTCTCCTTCTTCCTCTTCTTCCTCCTCCTCCTCCTCTTCCTCCTCCTCCTCCTCCTCCTCCTCCTCCTCCTCCTCCTCCTCCTCCTCCTCCTCCTCCTCCTCCTCCTCCTCTAATCTAGTGTCTTGCTCTTAAAATAATGTTCTCATGATGTGTTTCATTTGAAGGATCTGTTTAAGGATCTGCTGAAGGATCTGCTGAAGGATCTGTTTAAGGATCTGCTGAAGGATCTGCTGAAGGATCTGCTGAAGGATCTGCTGAAGGATCTGCTGAAGGATCTGCTGAAGGATCTGCTGAAGGATCTGCTGAAGGATCTGCTCCTCCTTCATCAAACACTAATGTTTAAAACAACAGAAACATTTGAATCAGTCAAAAGTGAGTCAAAGGTTAAAGTTCAACATGTGTCAGTAAAGTTTAAATGACATCATTGATGGACTACAATCACATGTGTGTGTGTCCTTGAGTGTGTGTGTCCTTGAGTGTGTGTGTCCTTGAGTGTGTGTTTCACCTCCTGACATGATTGACAGGCATCAGTCAAACATCTGCTCCTCAGTTCATGTGTGACTTCAGCTCTTGAGTCTCAAACTCAGTTTCTCTGCATTGAAGGATTAATCTGAGCCTCAGTGCCTTGAATAACGATCACTGCAGAGAAACACCTTCTGCAGATAAAACCAACCTGAAGACTTTACCAGCTTCAGTGGACACAACACACACTAACACACACTAACACACACTAACACACATGAACACACACTGAACACATGAACACACACTAACACACATGAACACACACACACATGAACACACACTGAACACACACTGAACACACATGAACACATGAACACACACTAACACACATGAACACACACTAACACACACTAACACACATGAACACACACTGAACACACATGAACACCTGAACACATGAACACACCACTGAACACACACTCAACACACACTAACACACATGAACACACACTGAACACACACTGAACACACATGAACACATACGGAACACACAATGAACACACACATGAACACATGAACACACACGAACACCCACTGAACACACACTGAACACACACTAACACACATGAACACACACTGAACACACACTGAACACACACATGAACACACACTAACACACATGAACACACACTGAACACACACTGAACACACACTAACACACATGAACACACACTGAACACACACTGAACACACACATGAACACATGAACACACATGAACACACACTGAACACACACTGAACACACACATGAACACATGAACACACATGAACACCCACTGAACACACACTCAACACACACTAACACACATGAACACACAATGAACACACACTGGAACACACACATGAACACACATGAACACACACTGAACACACACTGGAACACACACTTGAACACACACTGAACACACACTTGAACACACACTGAACACACACTGAACACACACTGAACACACACATGAACACACACTGAACACACACATGAACACACACTGAACACACACTGAACACACACTGAACACACACTAACACACATGAACACACATGAACACACACTGAACACACACTTGAACACACACTGAACACACACTGAACACACACTGAACACACACATGAACACACACTGAACACACACTGAACACACACTGAACACACACTAACACACATGAACACACATGAACACACACTTGAACACACACTGAACACACACTGAACACACACTGAACACACACTAACACACATGAACACACATGAACACACACTTGAACACACACTGAACACACACTGAACACACACTGAACACACACTAACACACATGAACACACATGAACACACACTGAACACACACTGGAACACACACTGAAAACACACTGAACACACACTGAACACACACTTGAACACACACTTGAACACACAATTGAACACACACTTGAACACACACTTAAACACACACTTAAACACACACTGGAACACACACTGGAACACACACTGGAACACACACCGGAACACACACCAGAACACACCAGAACACACACTGGAACACACACTTAAACACACACTTAAACACACACTGTAACACACACTGGAACACACACTGGAGCACACACCGGAACACACACCAGAACACACACCAGAACACACACTGGAACACACACTTAAACACACACTGTAACACACACTTAAACACACACTGTAACACACATCAGAACACACACCAGAACACACACCGGAACACACACTGGAACACACACTGGAACACACACTTATACACACACTGGAACACACACTTAAACACACACTGTAACACACATCAGAACACACACCAGAACACACACTGGAACACACCCTGGAACACACACTGGAACACACACTTATACACACACTGGAACACACACTGGAACACACACTGGAACACACACTGGAACACACACTTATACACACACTGGAACACACACTTATACACACACTGGAACACACACTTATACACACACTGGAACACACACTGGAACACACACTTTTACACACACTGGAACACACACTGGAACACACACTTATACACACACTTATACACACACTGGAACACACACTTATACACACACTGGAACACACACTTATACACACACTGGAACACACACTTATACACACACTGGAACACACACTTATACACACACTGGAACACACACTTATACACACACTGGAACACACACTTATACACACACTGGAACACACACTTATACACACACTGGAACACACACTGGATTCCGCTTCCATTCAGCCTTTGATCGGCTGCTTGAACTTAAGCTCCTGCAATAATTGCCAAAAACAGTCGTTTTAACGACTACTTGTCCGGATATTATGCTCATATCACTAAAGATATGTCTCAACATCAGGATCTATGATCGTTAAGATCTTCTCAACATCAGGATCTATGATCGTGAAGATCTTCTCAACATCAGGATCTATGATCATGAAGATCTTCTCAACATCAGGATCTATGATCGTGAAGATCTTCTCAACATCAGGATCTATGATCGTGAAGATCTTCTCAACATCAGGATCTATGATCATGAAGATCTTCTCAACATCACTCTCAACATCAGGATCTATGATCGTTAAGATCTTCTCAACATCAGGATCTATGATCATGAAGATCTTCTCAACATCAGGATCTATGATCGTTAAGATCTTCTCAACATCAGGATCTATGATCATGAAGATCTTCTCAACATCAGGATCTATGATCGTTAAGATCTTCTCAACATCAGGATCTATGATCGTTAAGATCTTCTCAAGCATCAGGATCTATGATCGTGATGCTCTTTTCAACATCAGGACCTATGATCGTTAAGATCTTCTCAACATCAGGATCTATGATCATGAAGATCTTCTCAACATCAGGATCTATGATCGTGAAGATCTTCTCAACATCAGGATCTATGATCGTGAAGATCTTCTCAACATCAGGATCTATGATCGTGAAGATCTTCTCAACATCAGGATCTATGATCGTGAAGATCTTCTCAACATCAGGATCTATGATCGTGAAGATCTTCTCAACATCAGGATCTATGATCGTGAAGATCTTCTCAACATCAGGATCTATGATCTTGAAGATCTTCTCAACATCAGAGTCGATGGATTTTACTCGCGACAGTTACCAACTTCCCGTGAAACATCGACTCGGACTCTGTGTCAACACTGTGGAATATCGTTTGATCTCTCGGAGATTTCCACAAGCGACGGAGTCGGTCTGGAGTTCAGGTCAGGATGAGACTCTGACGTCATCGGACGTCTTCGATGTTTGATCGACGTTCCTCTCGCTGAAGAGCATGACGACACGTCTGCTCAGACCTCAACGAAAGGTGTACGATTTTTTCATTTCCTCTTTAATTCGGCTTTTACTACCGAGTTGAACGTGAGTGACAGCTGTCAGTCACGTGACATGTTCTCTTCAAAAGATCCCGCTCTGCTGTCAGTGACTTCATCAGTGATGTCATCGGTGCTGAATGTAGGACTTCTTAATGTTCGCTCCATTACTAATAAATCCTTTTCTCTGAATGATCTTTTCACAAGAGTTGATTTGGATTTATTATGTCTTTCTGAGACTTGGCAGAGAGAGGAAGAGTTTATTCATCTGAACCAACTCTGTCCAGTAGGGAGCGCTGTCCTGGGGAAGCCTCGCCTCTCTGGTTGTGAGGTCTTGCTACAGTTTATAGGGAGAGTTGTTCAAAGTGTTCTCAGATGATCTTGGTTGGTTCTACAAGACCTTTCTATTGTGTGTCGTGTGTCTGGACAGTAAACAGACCTGCAACACAGACCATGTATATAAGAAGGTTCAGAGTAGAAGTACTTTCTGAGGAGGATCATTGAACATCTGCAGGAAGATCCTCTGCATGTTCTACCAGTGTGTGGTGGACAGTGTTCTATGCTGTGGTGTCCAGGAGGAGGTCAACAGGTCAACAGGTTGATCAGAAGCTCTGTGGTTGAAGCTGGACTCACTGGTGACATCACTGGACAAACTACTGTCCATCATGATGACATCATCCTCTCAACACTGTCATCAGTGAGCAGAGAAACAGATGCAGCAAGAATGCTCCTCCCATGATGCAACACTCATAGACTCAAGGACTCATTCATTCCTCGTGTTATTATATTGTACAATTGTGAGTTTGGGGTCAGAAGTGAAAGTATCTGGATGTTCTCTGTTAGTCTTTGTCTTCGTTTTTTTTCTTTGATCCATCTTTAGACTTAGATGTTATCATCTTGTTCTTTCTCTTTATTTCTCTTTGTTCTTGTTCTTAGTTTATTTTAATTATTTTTTATGAAAAATTGCTGTATTTGCTACCTAACCTAACCTAACCTAACCTAACCTAACCTAACCTAACCTAATCTAACCTAAACTAACCTAACCTAACCTAACCTGACCTGACCTAACCTACCTAACAACCTAACCTAACCTAACCTAACCTAACCAACCAAACGACCTGACCTACCTAACCTAATCTAACCTAAACTAACCTAACCTAACCAACCTAATCAACCAAACCTAACCTAACCTAACCTAATCTAACCTAAACTAACCTAACCTAACCTAACCTGACCTGACCTAACCTAACCTAACCTAACCTAACCTAACCTAACCTAACCTAACCTAACCTAACCTAACCTAACCTAACCTAACCTAACCTAACCTAACTTATTCCATTATTCAAATGGAATCTGTTCTTATTCTTCACACATGAACCCACATGAACACACATGAACACACATGAACACACATGAACACACACTGGAACACACATCACTGCTACACAACATTACTGATGTTTCTCACAAATATATTTTGAACTTTTAACCAAATTTCAATCATGGACCAAAAAACTTTGTGTATGTTTCAATTTGTGTTGTTTGTGTAGAAAAAGACATCAAAGCAAAAGAACTTGTTTGGTCCAAACATGGAGGAACTAAGTAGTACTTGTGTGTTAGTAACTGTACTTCATGTCTAGGTGGTATTAGCAGCTCAATACTGCAGTGACAAGTACATGGTCCTACCTTCCCCACATACTGAGCCTTTGGTCCCATATGTTCTTCTAAAACAAAGAATTGGTTCCAGATCCAGCCTCGCTTGGGTCTGTGGTGAACCTCCGACTCCGCACCAGACGCTCGGGTCTGGTTCCTTGAGGGCACTTTGAGGTGCTGGCTCGACCCGCTGCTCCTCTGGATGAAGCACAGGCAGACCAGGACGGGGCACAGACGCGAGGACACTGGGATCCTCATGGTGCCGCCTGGAGAGTCACTGTCAGGTGGACTAGTCCTGCCACCGTCGACGCCGCCTCGGAAGCCACAGCGATAAACGTTACATCCAAGAGAGACGGAGAGAAGTTCTGGATAATCCCTGGAGACTCATGGTCGCAAGAAAAGATTCAGATCAATCCAACATGATGGTCCTACGAGGAGCAGTAGATCCTGAGGAACATCCTGGAACCCTGAGAAGAACCAGAAGACACGTGTCAGAGACATGATCAATGGAAACACTACAGAGTGTATCAGTTGTGTGTTATATATAGTGATAGTGTAGTAACAAGTATATATGTGTAGTATTGTCCAGTACTTGACTCTGGTGTTGTGATAGTGTAGTAACAAGTATATATGTGTAGTATTGTCCAGTACTTGACTCTGGTGTTGTGATAGTGTAGTAACAAGTATATATGTGTAGTATTGTCCAGTACTTGACTCTGGTGTTGTGATAGTGTAGTAACAAGTATATATGTGTAGTATTGTCCAGTACTTGACTCTGGTGTTGTGATAGTGTAGTAACAAGTATATATGTGTAGTATTGTCCAGTACTTGACTTTGGTGTTGTGATAGTGTAGTAACAAGTATATATGTGTAGTATTGTCCAGTACTTGACTTTGGTGTTGTGATAGTGTAGTAACAAGTATATATGTGTAGTATTGTCCAGTACTTGACTCTGGTGATGTGATAGTGTAGTAACAAGTATATATATGTGTAGTATTGTCCAGTACTTGACTCTGGTGTTGATAGTGTAGTAACAAGTATATATGTGTAGTATTGTCCAGTACTTGACTTTGGTGTTGTGATAGTGTAGTAACAAGTATATATGTGTAGTATTGTCCAGTACTTGACTTTGGTGTTGTGATAGTGTAGTAACAAGTATATATGTGTAGTATTGTCCAGTACTTGACTTTGGTGTTGTGATAGTGTAGTAACAAGTATATATGTGTAGTATTGTCCAGTACTTGACTCTGGTGATGTGATAGTGTAGTAACAAGTATATATATGTGTAGTATTGTCCAGTACTTGACTTTGGTGTTGTGATAGTGTAGTAACAAGTATATATGTGTAGTATTGTCCAGTACTTGACTTTGGTGTTGTGACAGTGTAGTAACAAGTATATATGTGTAGTATTGTCCAGTACTTGACTTTGGTGTTGTGATAGTGTAGTAACAAGTATATATGTGTAGTAGTGTCCAGTACTTGACTTTGGTGTTGTGATAGTGTAGTAACAAGTATATATGTGTAGTATTGACTGCTTTTGTTTGTTTTGAAACCAAAATATGTCCAAACATCAGCGTTAAAAGTTGGAGGAGCTGATCCTCATCTAGGTCAACCCACATGTGACTTTGATGGATCATCACATGATCCATCTTTACATCTTAGATTTTTCACCCTGACGTCACATGACAGACTTGAACAGGTTGCGACTGCGTTGGAGGGCGGAGCACAGAAGGATCACCTGAAGGTGTTGGTAGTAGAACCTGTGCTAGTGTCTACTGTGATCGACTCACTTCTAGTCAGTGACTCACTATGTCCATTGACCTTGAACCAGTCGGTTGATTCTAGATCATTATGGCTTTTGTTGAGCAACAAATCCTCATCTGATCCAAACGCAGGAAACGTCTTCGCCGGCCCTTGACCTTCAGCGACTCTCAACTCTTTCCTGTAACAGAGTATTCGTGAAGGTCTGAACTTCAATGACACTCGCAACATCTGCCAACTGGTAAATTGTGTCCTTGGGAGCCGAGCCAGATCAATATGCTTATTGCATGTGACAAACGTCAGGACAAGTTTATCGAATCATTTATCTTTGAGGCTGGAGGTCACGCTGCTCTCTTCACCAGTTTTCTATTCATTTCAGAACATATTTTACATAATCAAACTTTCTGGTCACTTGATTGACATGTGTCAGTCTGTCATTGATCTGACACCCCTGAGGTGGACTTGAAAGAAAAATCTTAATTTTATTCATTAAATTTTTATTTTATTCCTCCTTTTTCTTAACTGTCTTGTTGCTGCTGTTTTTGTCTCTTTGTTGTCTTTACTTAAACTTTTTAAATTTGTATTTTAACTGTGTATTGTTTTGTTGTTCAAGAGCTTTGTGACCCTGGTCTAGAAACATCTTTACAAATAGAAGAGATTTCGTCGAAAGACCGAGCGTCTCTGAGGGTCCTCTAAACTTGATACAATGTCTTCTTACAATGAGATGGTGGAAACTGCCAGATCTGATTACATCAGAAAACATACATTAAATAGCAGCAAATAAGAAAAACCCCAAAGTGTTGTTTGACACGATTAATTCTCTCGTGTCTCCTGCTCCTCAAATCACGCCTGTCTTCTGTGAAGCTGACAGCAATGATTGTTGAGATTTTTCATTGACAAAATTAAGTTGATCAAAGTGAAAATCTCTCCCCCTTTGTGAACAAGATGAAACCCTCCTCTTGCTTGTCTGACGTCATTCCTTGTAGGCTCACCATCAAAGATGGGTTTTTCAAAATAGTGAACCTCTCCCTTTCCACAGGGGTTTTTCCCAATGCATGTAAACCATTGTGGAGCCTCTGCTCAACCTCAGTAATTTCAGGTCTATTTCTGAGCTTCATTCTTGTCCAAGATCTTAGAGAATCTGAGCAGCTGTTCCTGGATCAGAGCACTAGTTTCTTAAAGGATCATTTTAAAATTCTGGTTCTTACTTTCAGATCTATTCATGGTCAGACCTTCATGATCTGATCCAGACTTACACCCCAGCTCGGGCTCTGAGGTCTGTGGATCAGAATCTACTGATGGTTCCTGAACTTCCTGACCAGAGGAGAGAAATCCTTCCAGACTGTTGCTCCTAAGCTTTGGAACCATCTCTGTGTTTGATGATCTACTGACTCCTTCAAGAAACATCTGTGTTTGATGATCTACTGACTCCTTCAAGAAACATCTGTGTTTGATGATCTACTGACTCCTTTCAAGAAACATCTGTGTTTGATGATCTACTGACTCCTTCAAGAAACATCTGTGTTTGATGATCTACTGACTCCTTCAAGAAACATCTGTGTTTGATGATCTACTGACTCCTTTAAGAAACATCTGTGTTTGATGATCTACTGACTCCTTCAAGAAACATCTGTGTTTGATGATCTACTGACTCCTTTAAGAAACATCTGTGTTTGATGATCTACTGACTCCTTTAAGAAACATCTGTGTTTGATGATCTACTGACTCCTTCAAGAAACATCTGTGTTTGATGATCTACTGACTCCTTCAAGAAACATCTGTGTTTGATGATCTACTGACTCCTTCAAGAAACATCTGTGTTTGATGATCTACTGACTCCTTCAAGAAACATCTGTGTTTGATGATCTACTGACTCCTTTAAGAAACATCTGTGTTTGATGATCTACTGACTCCTTTAAGAAACATCTGTGTTTGATGATCTACTGACTCCTTCAAGAAACATCTGTGTTTGATGATCTACTGACTCCTTCAAGAAACATCTGTGTTTGATGATCTACTGACTCCTTCAAGAAACATCTGTGTTTGATGATCTACTGACTCCTTCAAGAAACATCTGTGTTTGATGATCTACTGACTCCTTCAAGACACATCTGTGTTTGATGATCTACTGACTCCTTCAGGAAACATCTGTGTTTGATGATCTACTGACTCCTTCAAGACACATCTGTGTTTGATGATCTACTGACTCCTTCAAGAAACATCTGTGTTTGATGATCTACTGACTCCTTCAAACTTGTGATTTGAATTGTTTGATGATCTACTGACTCCTTCAAGAAACATCTGTGTTTGATGATCTACTGACTCCTTCAAGAAACATCTGTGTTTGATGATCTACTGACTCCTTCAAGACACATCTGTGTTTGATGATCTACTGACTCCTTCAAGAAACATCTGTGTTTGATGATCTACTGACTCCTTCAAGAAACATCTGTGTTTGATGATCTACTGACTCCTTCAAGACACATCTGTGTTTGATGATCTACTGACTCCTTCAAGAAACATCTGTGTTTGATGATCTACTGACTCCTTCAAGAAACATCTGTGTTTGATGATCTACTGACTCCTTCAAGAAACATCTGTTTTTGATGATCTACTGACTCCTTCAAGAAACATCTGTGTTTGATGATCTACTGACTCCTTCAAGAAACATCTGTGTTTGATGATCTACTGACTCCTTCAAGAAACATCTGTGTTTGATGATCTACTGACTCCTTCAAGACACATCTGTGTTTGATGATCTACTGACTCCTTCAAGAAACATCTGTGTTTGATGATCTACTGACTCCTTCAAGAAACATCTGTGTTTGATGATCTACTGACTCCTTCAACATCTTCAAGAAACATCTGTGTTTGATGATCTACTGACTCCTTCAAGACACATCTGTGTTTGATGATCTACTGACTCCTTCAAGAAACATGTGTGTTTGATGATCTACTGACTCCTTCAAGAAACATCTGTGTTTGATGATCTACTGACTCCTTCAAGAAACATCTGTGTTTGATGATCTACTGACTCCTTCAAGAAACATCTGTGTTTGATGATCTACTGACTCCTTCAAGAAACAGCACCAGCGCACGAGGAAGCCTCACATGTTCTCTGTGTCGCGTGATCACCTCACACGTCTTCTAACTCCATTCAGTAGGTCCGTGTGAGACTCTTTCTCCAGCATATGTTCACAAGATGCTATTAGACATGCAGCCGCGGAGACCAACACTCTGGAGCAGAGGATTTAAGGGGATTATGTCGAGGAAAAACATATGTATTTGATATTTAATAGGATCTTCAGCCGACAGACTTCAAAGCTGCTCTTCTCCACTGTGGAGTCAAGCAGGACTTTAATGTGTGTGTGTGTGTGTGTGTGTGTGTGTGTGTGTGTGTGTGTGTGTGTGTGTGTGTGTGTGTGTGTGTGTGTGTGTGTGTCGTACACTGAACACACAATGATGATTTTATTGATTTATTACTTTTACTGCAGCGACTTTTAAAGCTAATCCTCTCACACGAGTGACTTCCATCCATCGAACCCCGACATCACTACTGTGATCAAACCTCGTCTGTAGTGAAGTCTGTAGTGAAGTCTGTAGTGCAGTCTGTAGTGAAGTCTGTAGTGCAGTCTGTAGTGAAGTCTTTAGTGAAGTCTGTAGTGAAGTCTGTAGTGAAGTCTGTAGTGAAGTCTGTAGTGAAGTCTTAGTGAAGCCTCTAGTGAAGTCTGTAGTAAGTCTGTAGTAATATTAGTAAGTCTAGTAGTCTATAAGTCTGTAGTGAAGTCTGTAGTGAAGTCTGTAGTGAAGTCTGTAGTGAAGTATGTAGTGAAGTCTGTAGTGAAGTATGTAGTGAAGTCTGTAGTGAAGTCTGTAGTGAAGTCTGTAGTGAAGTCTGTAGTGAAGTATGTAGTGAAGTCTGTAGTGAAGTCTTTAGTGAAGTCTGTAGTGAAGTCTGTAGTGAAGTCTGTAGTGAAGTCTGTAGTGAAGTCTGTAGTGAAGTATGTAGTGAAGTCTGTAGTGAAGTCTGTAGTGAAGTCTGTAGTGAAGTCTGTAGTGAAGTCTGTAGTGAAGTCTGTAGTGAAGTATGTAGTGAAGTATGTAGTAAAGTCTGTAGTTCAGAACAGATTTTACATAATCAATCTTTCTGGTCACTTGATTGACATGTGTCAGTCTGTCATTGATCTGACACCCCTGAGGTGGACTTGAAAGAAAAATCTTTATTTTATTCATTAAAGTTTTATTTTATTCCTCCTTTTTCTTAACTACTGACTCCTTCAAGAAACATCTGTGTTTGATGATCTACTGACTCCTTCAAGAAACATCTGTGTTTGATGATCTACTGACTCCTTCAAGAAACATCTGTGTTTGATGATCTACTGACTCCTTCAAGAAACATCTGTGTTTGATGATCTACTGACTCCTTCAAGAAACATCTGTGTTTGATGATCTACTGACTCCTTTAAGAAACATCTGTGTTTGATGATCTACTGACTCCTTCAAGAAACATCTGTGTTTGATGATCTACTGACTCCTTCAAGAAACATCTGTGTTTGATGATCTACTGACTCCTTCAAGAACACATCTGTGTTTGATGATCTACTGACTCCTTTAAGAAACATCTGTGTTTGATGATCTACTGACTCCTTCAAGAAACATCTGTGTTTGATGATCTACTGACTCCTTCAAGAAACATCTGTGTTTGATGATCTACTGACTCCTTCAAGAAGTGCAGTCTGTAGTTTGAAGATCTGTAGTGAAGTCTGTAGGAATATGAATAGTGAAGTCTGTAGTGAAGTATGTAGTGAAGTCTGTAGTGAAGTCTGTAGTGAAGTCTGTAGTGAAGTATGTAGTGAAGTATGTAGTAAAGTCTGTAGTTCAGAACATATTTTACATAATCAATCTTTCTGGTCACTTGATTGACATGTGTCAGTCTGTCATTGATCTGACACCCCTGAGGTGGACTTGAAAGAAAAATCTTTATTTTATTCATTAAAGTTTTATTTTATTCCTCCTTTTTCTTAACTACTGACTCCTTCAAGAAACATCTGTGTTTGATGATCTACTGACTCCTTCAAGAAACATCTGTGTTTGATGATCTACTGACTCCTTCAAGACACATGTGTGTTTGATGATCTACTGACTCCTTTAAGAAACATCTGTGTTTGATGATCTACTGACTCCTTCAAGAAACATCTGTGTTTGATGATCTACTGACTCCTTTAAGAAACATCTGTGTTTGATGATCTACTGACTCCTTTAAGAAACATCTGTGTTTGATGATCTACTGACTCCTTCAAGAAACATCTGTGTTTGATGATCTACTGACTCCTTCAAGAAACATCTGTGTTTGATGATCTACTGACTCCTTCAAGAAACATCTGTGTTTGATGATCTACTGACTCCTTCAAGAAACATCTGTGTTTGATGATCTACTGACTCCTTCAAGAAACATCTGTGTTTGATGATCTACTGACTCCTTTAAGAAACATCTGTGTTTGATGATCTACTGACTCCTTCAAGAAACATCTGTGTTTGATGATCTACTGACTCCTTCAAGAAACATCTGTGTTTGATGATCTACTGACTCCTTCAAGAAACATCTGTGTTTGATGATCTACTGACTCCTTCAAGAAACATCTGTGTTTGATGATCTACTGACTCCTTCAAGAAACATCTGTGTTTGATGATCTACTGACTCCTTCAAGAAACATCTGTGGTGAAGTCTGTAGTGAAGTATGTGTGAAGTCTGTAGTGAAGTTTGTAAGTGAAGTATGTAGTGAAGTCTGTAGTGAAGTCTGTAGTGAAGTCTGTAGTGAAGTCTGTAGTGAAGTCTGTAGTGAAGTATGTGTGAAGTCTGTAGTGAAGTCTGTAGTGAAGTCTGTAGTGAAGCTGTAGTGAAGTCTGTAGTGAGTCTGTAGTGAAGTCTGTAGTGAAGTCTGTAGTGAAGTCTGTAGTGAAGTCTGTAGTGAAGTCTGTAGTGAAGTCTGTAGTGAAGTCTGTAGTGAAGGTGTAGTGAAGTCTGTAGTGAAGTCTGTAGTGAAGTCTGTAGTGAAGTCTGTAGTGAAGTCTGTAGTGAAGTCTGTAGTGAAGTCTGTAGTGAAGTCTGTAGTGAAGTCTTAGTGAAGTCTGTAGTGAAGTCTGTAGTGAAGTCTGTAGGAAGTCTGTAGTGAAGTCTGTGTAAGTCTGTAGTAAGTCTGTAGTGAAGTCTGTAGTGAAGTCTGTATGAAGTCTGTGAAGTGTAGTGAAGTCTGTGAAGGTGTGTGAAGTATGTAGTGAAGTATGTAGTAAAGTCTGTAGTTCAGAACAGATTTTTACATAATCAATCTTTCTGGTCACTTGATTGACATGTGTCAGTCTGTCATTGATCTGACACCCCTGAGGTGGACTTGAAAGAAAAATCTTTATTTTATTCATTAAAGTTTTATTTTATTCCTCCTTTTTCTTAACTACTGACTCCTTCAAGAAACATCTGTGTTTGATGATCTACTGACTCCTTCAAGAAACATCTGTGTTTGATGATCTACTGACTCCTTCAAGAAACATCTGTGTTTGATGATCTACTGACTCCTTCAAGAAACATCTGTGTTTGATGATCTACTGACTCCTTCAAGACACATCTGTGTTTGATGATCTACTGACTCCCTTTAAGAAACATCTGTGTTTGATGATCTACTGACTCCTTCAAGAAACATGTGTGTTTGATGATCTACTGACTCCTTTAAGAAACATCTGTGTTTGATGATCTACTGACTCCTTCAAGAAACATCTGTGTTTGATGATCTACTGACTCCTTCAAGACACATCTGTGTTTGATGATCTACTGACTCCTTTAAGAAACATCTGTGTTTGATGATCTACTGACTCCTTCAAGACACATCTGTGTTTGATGATCTACTGACTCCTTTAAGAAACATCTGTGTTTGATGATCTACTGACTCCTTCAAGAAACATGTGTGTTTGATGATCTACTGACTCCTTTAAGAAACATCTGTGTTTGATGATCTACTGACTCCTTCAAGAAACATCTGTGTTTGATGATCTACTGACTCCTTTAAGAAACATCTGTGTTTGATGATCTACTTGACTCCTTTAAGAAACATCTGTGTTTGATGATCTACTGACTCCTTCAAGAAACATCTGTGTTTGATGATCTACTGACTCCTTCAAGAAACATCTGTGTTTGATGATCTACTGACTCCTTCAAGAAACATCTGTGTTTGATGATCTACTGACTCCTTCAAGAAACATCTGTGTTTGATGATCTACTGACTCCTTCAAGACACATTGTGTTTGATGATCTACTGACTCCTTTAAGAAACATCTGTGTTTGATGATCTACTGACTCCTTCAAGAAACATCTGTGTTTGATGATCTACTGACTCCTTCAAGAAACATCTGTGTTTGATGATCTACTGACTCCTTCAAGAGAAGTCGTAGTGAAGTCTGTAGTGAAGTCTGTAGTGAAGTATGTAGTGAAGTCTGTAGTAAGTCTGTAGTGAAGTCTGTAGTAAGTATGTGGAAGATGTAGTAAAGTCTGTAGTTCAGAACATATTTTACATAATCAATCTTTCTGGTCACTTGATTGACATGTGTCAGTCTGTCATTGATCTGACACCCCTGAGGTAGGGACTTTAAAGAAAAATCTTTATTTTATTCATTAAAGTTTTATTTTATTCCCCCTTTTATTAACTACTGACTCCTTCAAGAAACATCTGTGTTTGATGATCTACTGACTCCTTCAAGAAACATCTGTGTTTGATGATCTACTGACTCCTTCAAGAAACATCTGTGTTTGATGATCTACTGACTCCTTCAAGAAACATCTGTGTTTGATGATCTACTGACTCCTTCAAGACACATGTGTGTTTGATGATCTACTGACTCCTTTAAGAAACATCTGTGTTTGATGATCTACTGACTCCTTCAAGAAAAATCTGTGTTTGATGATCTACTGACTCCTTTAAGAAACATCTGTGTTTGATGATCTACTGACTCCTTTAAGAAACATCTGTGTTTGATGATCTACTGACTCCTTCAAGAAACATCTGTGTTTGATGATCTACTGACACCTTCAAGACACATGTGTGTTTGATGATCTACTGACTCCTTCAAGAAACATCTGTGTTTGATGATCTACTGACTCCTTCAAGAAACATCTGTGTTTGATGATCTACTGACTCCTTCAAGAAACATCTGTGTTTGATGATCTACTGACTCCTTCAAGAAACATCTGTGTTTGATGATCTACTGACTCCTTCAAGAAACATCTGTGTTTGATGATCTACTGACTCCTTCAAGAAACATCTGTGTTTGATGATCTACTGACTCCTTCAAGAAACATCTGTGTTTGATGATCTACTGACTCCTTCAAGACACATCTGTGTTTGATGATCTACTGACTCCTTTAAGAAACATCTGTGTTTGATGATCTACTGACTCCTTCAAGACACATCTGTGTTTGATGATCTACTGACTCCTTTAAGAAACATCTGTGTTTGATGATCTACTGACTCCTTCAAGAAACATGTGTGTTTGATGATCTACTGACTCCTTTAAGAAACATCTGTGTTTGATGATCTACTGACTCCTTCAAGAAACATCTGTGTTTGATGATCTACTGACTCCTTTAAGAAACATCTGTGTTTGATGATCTACTGACTCCTTTAAGAAACATCTGTGTTTGATGATCTACTGACTCCTTCAAGAAACATCTGTGTTTGATGATCTACTGACTCCTTCAAGAAACATCTGTGTTTGATGATCTACTGACTCCTTCAAGAAACATCTGTGTTTGATGATCTACTGACTCCTTCAAGAAACATCTGTGTTTGATGATCTACTGACTCCTTCAAGACACATGTGTGTTTGATGATCTACTGACTCCTTTAAGAAACATCTGTGTTTGATGATCTACTGACTCCTTCAAGAAACATCTGTGTTTGATGATCTACTGACTCCTTCAAGAAACATCTGTGTTTGATGATCTACTGACTCCTTTAAGACACATCTGTGTTTGATGATCTACTGACTCCTTTAAGAAACATCTGTGTTTGATGATCTACTGACTCCTTCAAGACACATCTGTGTTTGATGATCTACTGACTCCTTTAAGAAACATCTGTGTTTGATGATCTACTGACTCCTTCAAGAAACATGTGTGTTTGATGATCTACTGACTCCTTTAAGAAACATCTGTGTTTGATGATCTACTGACTCCTTCAAGAAACATCTGTGTTTGATGATCTACTGACTCCTTCAAGAAACATCTGTGTTTGATGATCTACTGACTCCTTTAAGAAACATCTGTGTTTGATGATCTACTGACTCCTTCAAGAAACATCTGTGTTTGATGATCTACTGACTCCTTCAAGAAACATCTGTGTTTGATGATCTACTGACTCCTTCAAGAAACATCTGTGTTTGATGATCTACTGACTCCTTCAAGAAACATCTGTGTTTGATGATCTACTGACTCCTTCAAGACACATGTGTGTTTGATGATCTACTGACTCCTTTAAGAAACATCTGTGTTTGATGATCTACTGACTCCTTCAAGAAACATCTGTGTTTGATGATCTACTGACTCCTTCAAGAAACATCTGTGTTTGATGATCTACTGACTCCTTCAAGAAGTGCAGTCTGTAGTGAAGTCTGTAGTGAAGTCTGTAGTGAAGTATGTAGTGAAGTCTGTAGTGAAGTCTGTAGTGAAGTCTGTAGTGAAGTATGTAGTGAAGTATGTAGTAAAGTCTGTAGTTCAGAACATATTTTACATAATCAATCTTTCTGGTCACTTGATTGACATGTGTCAGTCTGTCATTGATCTGACACCCCTGAGGTGGACTTGAAAGAAAAATCTTTATTTTATTCATTAAAGTTTTATTTTATTCCTCCTTTTTCTTAACTACTGACTCCTTCAAGAAACATCTGTGTTTGATGATCTACTGACTCCTTCAAGAAACATCTGTGTTTGATGATCTACTGACTCCTTCAAGAAACATCTGTGTTTGATGATCTACTGACTCCTTCAAGACACATGTGTGTTTGATGATCTACTGACTCCTTCAAGAAACATCTGTGTTTGATGATCTACTGACTCCTTCAAGACACATGTGTGTTTGATGATCTACTGACTCCTTTAAGAAACATCTGTGTTTGATGATCTACTGACTCCTTCAAGAAACATCTGTGTTTGATGATCTACTGACTCCTTTAAGAAACATCTGTGTTTGATGATCTACTGACTCCTTTAAGAAACATCTGTGTTTGATGATCTACTGACTCCTTCAAGAAACATCTGTGTTTGATGATCTACTGACTCCTTCAAGAAACATGTGTGTTTGATGATCTACTGACTCCTTCAAGAAACATGTGTGTTTGATGATCTACTGACTCCTTCAAGAAACATCTGTGTTTGATGATCTACTGACTCCTTCAAGAAACATCTGTGTTTGATGATCTACTGACTCCTTCAAGAAGTGCAGTCTGTAGTGAAGTCTGTAGTGAAGTCTGTAGTGAAGTATGTAGTGAAGTCTGTAGTGAAGTATGTAGTGAAGTCTGTAGTGAAGTATGTAGTGAAGTATGTAGTGAAGTATGTAGTGAAGTCTGTAGTGAAGTATGTAGTGAAGTCTGTAGTGAAGTATGTAGTGAAGTATGTAGTGAAGTATGTAGTGAAGTCTGTAGTGAAGTATGTAGTGAAGTCTGTAGTGAAGTCTGTAGTGAAGTCTGTAGTGAAGTGTGTAGTGAAGTATGTAGTGAAGTCTGTAGTGAAGTCTGTAGTGCAGTCTGTAGTGAAGTCTGTAGTGAAGTATGTAGTGAAGTCTGTAGTGAAGTCTGTAGTGAAGTCTGTAGTGCAGTCTGTAGTGAAGTCTGTAGTGAAGTCTGTAGTGAAGTCTGTAGTGCATTCTGTAGTGAACTCTGTAGTGAAGTATGTAGTGAAGTCTGTAGTGAAGTCTGTAGTGAAGTCTGTAGTGAAGTCTGTAGTGAAGTCTGTAGTGAAGTATGTAGTGCAGTCTGTAGTGCAGTCTGTAGTGAAGTCTGTAGTGAAGTCTGTAGTGCAGTCTGTAGTGAAGTCTGTAGTGAAGTCTCTGGATCTCAACAACACTAGCGATTATTCATCAATACTTGTATATCAATCAGCTTCTCCAGCTTCAGCAACTTTCACTCAAAACCTCCGAGTTCAAAATATCTTGGATTTAAACGCCAGGAAATGAAGGAACGACAGGAAGAATCTAATCAATAAACACATGTGATCGCATGAGTTCATAATGAATTAACATATATTTGTCTGATTATCAACATTAACACAACATTAACACAACATTAACACAACATTAACACACGTGAACAATAACATCAGACATGTTGAGTCTGTCGGGAGCAGCTGGTGAGGTCATGAAAGGTCATTATTGGTCAACTTCCAGCAGAAGGTCTGTCATCTGTCGTCTGTCTACATGTCTGTCGTCTGTCTGTCGTCTGTCGTCTGTCGTCTGTCTACATGTCTGTCGTCTGTCTGTCGTCTGTCGTCTGTCGTCTGTCTACATGTCTGTCGTCTGTCTGTGCGCCCTGTCTCGTGCTGTCGTCTGTCGTCTGTCTACATGTCTGTCTGTCTGTCGTCTGTCGTCTGTCGTCTGTCGTCTGTCTACATGTCTGTCGTCTGTCTGTCATCTGTCGTCTGTCGTCTGTCTGTCGTCTGTCGTCTGTCGTCTGTCGTCTGTCGTCTGTCTGTCTGTCTGTCTCGTCTGTCTGTCTGTCTGTCTGTCTACATGTCTGTCTGTCTGTCTGTCCTACATGTCTGTCTGTCTGTCTGTCTGTCTGTCTGTCTGTCTGAGCATGTCCGTCTGTCTGTCTGTCTGTCTGTCTGTCTGTCTGTCTGTCTGTCTGTCTACAATGTCGTGTCTGTCTGTCTGTCTGTCTGTCTGTCTGTCTGTCTGTCTGTCTGTCTGTCTGTCTGTCTGTCTACATGTCTGTCTGTCTGTCTGTCTGTCTGTCGTCTGTCTGTCTGTCTGTCTGTCTGTCTGTCTGTCTGTCTGTCTACATGTCCGTCTGTCTGTCTGTCTGTCTGTCTGTCTGTCTGTCTGTCTGTCTGTCTGTCTGTCTGTCTGTCTGTCTGTCTGTCTGTCTGTCTGTCTGTCTGTCTGTCTGTCTGTCTGTCTGTCTGTCTGTCTGTCTGTCTGTCTACATGTCTGTCTGTCTACAAGTCTGTCTACATGTCTGTCTGTCTGTCTGTCTACATGTCTGTCTGTCTGTCTGTCCGTCTGTCTACATGTCTGTCTGTCTGTCTGTCTACATGTCTGTCTGTCTGTCTGTCTGTCTGTCTGTCTGTCTGTCTGTCTGTCTGTCTGTCTGTCTGTCTGTCTGTCTGTCTGTCTGTCTGTCTGTCTGTCTGTCTGTCTGTCTGTCTGTCTGTCTGTCTGTCTGTCTGTCTGTCTGTCTGTCTGTCTGTCTGTCTGTCTGTCTGTCTGTCTGTCTGTCTGTCTGTCTGTCTGTCTACATGTCTGTCTGTCTGTCTGTCTGTCTGTCTGTCTGTCTGTCTGTCCCTGTCTGTCATGTCTGTCTGTCTGTCTGTCCATGTCCGTCTGTCTGTCTGTCTGTCTACGTCTGTCTGTTCTGTCTGTCTGTCTGTCTGTCTGTCTGTCTACATGTCTGTCTGTCTGTCTGTCTGTCTGTCTGTCTGTCTGTCTGTCTGTCTGTCTGTCTGTCTGTCTGTCTGTCTGTCATCTGTCTGTCTGTCTAGCGATGTCTGTCGTCATGTCTGTCTGTCTGTCTGTCTGTCTGTCTGCCTGTCCTGTCTGTCTGTCTGTCTGTCCCTGTTCTAGCATGTCTGTCTGTCTGTCTACATGTCTGTCTGTCTGTCTGTCTGTCCCGTCCTGTGCTAGCATGTCTGTCTGTCTGTCTAGGCATGTCTGTCTGTCTGTCTGTCTAGCATGTCCTGTCTGTCTGTCTGTCTGGAGCATGTCTGTCTGTCTGTCTGTCTAGAATGTCTGTCTGTCTGTCTGTCTGCATGTCTGTCTGTCTGTCTGTCTGTCTGTCTACATGTCTGTCTGTCTGTCTGTCTGTCTGGCATGTCTGTGCTGTCTACATGTCTGTCTGTCTGTCTGTCTGTCTGTCTGGAGCATGTCTGTCTGTCTGTCTGTCTGTCTGTCTAGCGAATGTCTGTCTGTCTGTCTGTCTGTCTGTTCGATGGTGCCTGTCTGTCTGTCCTGTCTACGATGTCTGTCTGTCTGTCTGTCTAGCATGTCTGTCTGTCTGTCTGGCATGTCTGTCTGTCTGTCTGTCTCCATGTCTGTCTGTCTGTCTGTCTGTCTGTCTGTCTGTCTGTCTGTCTGTCTAGGGCAATGTCTGTCTGTCTGTCTGTCTGTCCTGTCAGCAGTCCTGTCTACATGTCTGTCTGTCTGTCTGTCTACCTGTCTGTCTGTCTGTCTGTCTAGCAGTGTCTGTGCTGTCTGTCTAGCGATGTCTGTCTGGGCTGTCTGTCTGCATGTCTGTCTGTCTGTCTGTCATCTGTCTGTTTCTGTCTGTCTGTCTGTCTGTGTTTGGGGGGCCCGTGTCTGTCTGTCTGTCTGTCTGTCTGGCATGTCTGTCTGTCTGTCTGTTCTGTTTCTGTCTGTCTGAGGCATGTCTGTTCTGTCTGTCTGTCTGGCGAGTGTCTGTCTGTCTGTCTGTCTGTCTGCCTGTCTGTCTGTTTGCTGTCCTGTTCTGTCTAGCATGTCTGTCTGTCTGTCTGTCTGTCTGTCTGTCTGTCTGTCTGTCTAGGGCAATGTCTCGTCTGTCTGTCATCTTCCGTCCCTGTCTGTCTGTCTGTCCTGTCTGTCTGTCTGTCTGTCTGTCTGTCTGTCTGTCCTGTCTGCATGTCTGTCTGTCTGTCAACATGTCTGTCTGTCTGTCTGTCTGTCTGCTGTCTGTCTGTCTGTCTGTCTGTCTACCTGTCTGTCTGTCTGTCTGTCTGTCTGTCTGTCTGTCTGTCTGTCTGCCTGTCTGTCTGTCTGTCTGTCT
>JACEEU010000752.1:112500-130000 GCA_016630915.1 Callionymus lyra
TGTCTGTCTGTCTGTCTACATGTCTGTCTGTCTGTCTACATGTCTGTCTGTCTGTCTGTCTACATGTCTGTCTGTCTGTCTGTCTACATGTCTGTCTGTCTACATGTCTGTCTGTCTGTCTACATGTCTGTCTGTCTACATGTCTGTCTGTCTGTCTGTCTACATGTCTGTCTGTCTGTCTGTCTGTCTGTCTGTCTGTCTACATGTCTGTCTGTCTGTCTGTCTACATGTCTGTCTGTCTGTCTGTCTGTCTACATGTCTGTCTGTCTGTCTGTCTGTCTGTCTACATGTCTGTCTGTCTGTCTGTCTACATGTCTACATGTCTGTCTGTCTGTCTGTCTACATGTCTGTCTGTCTGTCTGTTTTACTTCAAATCTCATCTAATCGTCACATAGTTTCCTCATGATTTTCTTCTCATTAATGATTGTTTGATTTTAACTCAATAAATTCCTGAATGTTTTCATCGTTTCCTTCGACTCTCGTCTCCGAACAAATCATTCACTTCTGACGGTGGAAGAGCTGAGCCAGAAGACACAACGACATGCTTTAATGTATATATATACACGACCTTCAGGTCAAATAAAACGACACAGAAACTTCAAGTTTGTTTCACTAGTTTTCACCATTATTTGATAGAATTATAATAATAATACTAATAATAATATATATAGACTTGAGTGACACGAGTCTAAACAACGATTATTCCTTCAACTCTTCTTTCTATCTTCAGTCAACGTTTGTTCATGTTTGTGTTGCAATCACACTTTTGGCCACAGGAGGCAGCAGTCGTTACGTCCTATGAAGTTCAATCCCAATGATGACTGAGGACGAGAGGATACAGTGTACTCTGGACATATTTTGGCTCTAAGTGCAACTAATTCAACCAAAGGTTTGGAACAAGAAGATAAAGATCCTGATCCAGAACCATCTCAACTCAGATGAAGCTCTTGATCCAGAACCATCTCAACTCAGATGAAGCTCTTGATCCAGAACCATCTCAACTCGGATGAAGCTCTTGATCCAGAACCATCTCAACTCAGATGAAGCTCTTGATCCAGAACCATCTCAACTCGGATGAAGCTCTTGATCCAGAACCATCTCAGCCTGGATGAAGCTCTTGATCCAGAACCATCTGAACTCAGATGAAGCTCTTGATCCAGAACCATCTCAACTCGGATAAAGATCCTGATCCAGAACCATCTCAACTCGGATAAAGGTCCTGAACCAGAACCATCTCAACTCGGATAAAGATCCTGATGCAGAACCATCTCAACTCGGATGAAGCTCTTGATCCAGAACCATCTCAACTCGGATGAAGCTCTTGATCCAGAACCATCTCAACTCGGATGAAGCTCTTGATCCAGAACCATCTCAACTCGGATAAAGATCCTGATCCAGAACCATCTCAACTCGGATGAAGCTCTTGATCCAGAACCATCTCAACTCGGATAAAGATCTTGATCCAGAACCATCTCAACTCGGATGAAGCTCTTGATCCAGAACCATCTCAACTCGGATAAAGATCCTGATGCAGAACCATCTCAACTCGGATGAAGATCCTGATCCAGAACCATCTCAACTCGAATGAAGCTCTTGATCCAGAACCATCTCAACTCGGATAAAGATCTTGATCCAGAACCATCTCAACTCAGATGAAGCTCTTGATCCAGAACCATCTCAACTCGGATGAAGCTCTTGATCCAGAACCATCTCAACTCGGATGAAGCTCTTGATAAAGAACCATCTCAACTCGGATGAAGATCCTGATCCAGAACCATCTCAACTCGGATGAAGCTCTTGATCCAGAACCATCTCAACTCGGATAAAGATCTTGATCCAGAACCATCTCAACTCGGATGAAGCTCTTGATCCAGAACCATCTCAACTCGGATAAAGATCCTGATGCAGAACCATCTCAACTCGGATGAAGCTCTTGATCCAGAACCATCTCAACTCGGATGAAGCTCTTGATCCAGAACCATCTCAACTCGGATGAAGCTCTTGATCCAGAACCATCTCAACTCAGATAAAGATCCTGATCCAGAACCATCTCAACTCGGATGAAGCTCCTGATCCAGAACCATCTGGAGTGTCGAGGCCACACTAACAGCAGGACCTGAAACCATGAGGAACACGATGCTAACGAGTCAGCAGTCGTGGCACGGACACCTCGCCCAGCAGGAGGTCCAAACACTCCCAGACACAAGTGGAATAATAAAGTCAGATGTCAGACACGAACAGAGGGAGGGACGTCGGACCTGAAGTCGCTCCACACGAATGTTTCAGCTCCTGCCGAGAGCTCAAGTGCAACATTCCGTCACGAGCGTCGGCCTGTGGAGAGAACGAGACTCGCAGCAGAGACGAGATGTTGTTCCTCACAACACGACCCCTTTCATGACGGCAACCTTTTGTTTCTTTCATTCTCCTATCAGATCAGATTCTGGTTCCTCACATGATAATGTTATTTACACGTGTGTTTTTAATAGTGTTTTATATTTTAAAACAAATCATGTTTTTAATTATGTTTTATAATTTAAATCAAATCATGTTTTTAATAGTGTTTTATATTTTAAAACAAACACATCAACAGATCAACACATGAACACATGAACACACGGACACGTGAACACGTGGACAAATGAACACGTGGACACATGAACACACGGACACGTGAACACATTAACAAATGAACACATTAACAAACAAACAAATGAACAAACAAACACATGGACACATGGACACATGGACAAATTAACAAATGAACACATTAACAAATGAACACATTAACAAATGAACACATTAACAAACAAACAAACAAACAAATGAACAAACAAACACATGAACACATGGACACATGAACACATGGACACATGAACACATGGACACATGGACACATGAACACATGGACACATGGACAAATTAACAAATGAACACATTAACAAATGAACACATAGAATAAACACATGAACAAATCAACCGTAGTCACATGACTGTGAGAGAGTCACAGTCATGTGACTACGGTTGATTTGTTCATCTCTCACAGTCATGTGACGCTCACACAGTCATGTGACTCTCACACAGTCATGTGACTCTCACACAGTCATGTGACGCTCACACAGTCATGTGACTCTCTCACAGTCATGTGACTCTCACACAGTCATGTGACTCTCACACAGTCATGTGACTCTCACACAGTCATGTGACTCTCACACAGTCATGTGACTCTCACACAGTCATGTGACGCACACAGCTATGTGACTCACACACAGTCATGTGACTCTCACACAGTCATGTGACGCACACAGTCATGTGACTCACACACAGTCATGTGACTCTCACACAGTCATGTGACGCACACAGTCATGTGACTCACACACAGTCATGTGACTCACACACAGTCATGTGACTCACACACAGTCATGTGACTCTCTCACAGTCATGTGACGCTCACACAGTCATGTGATGCACACAGTCATGTGACTCTCACACAGTCATGTGACGCACACAGTCATGTGACTCTCACACAGACATGTGACGCACACAGTCATGTGACTCACACACAGTCATGTGACTCACACACAGTCATGTGACGCACACAGTCATGTGACTCACATACAGTCATGTGACTCTCTCACAGTCATGTGACGCTCACACAGTCATGTGACTCACACACAGTCATGTGACGCACACAGTCATGTGACTCACACACAGTCATGTGACTTGACTCCACACAGTCATGTGACTCTCTCACAGTCATGTGACGACTCACACAGTCATGTGATGCACACAGTCATGTGACCTCACACAGTCATGACCTCACACACAGTCATGTGACTCTCTCACAGTCATGTGACGCTCACACAGTCATGTGACTCTCACACAGTCATGTGACTCACACACAGTCATGTGACGCACACAGTCATGTGACTCACACACAGTCATGTGACTCACACACAGTCATGTGACTCTCACACAGTCATGTGACTCACACACAGTCATGTGACGCACACAGCTATGTGACTCACACACAGTCATGTGACGCACACAGTCATGTGACTCACACACAGTCATGTGACTCTCACACAGTCATGTGACTCTCACACAGTCATGTGACTCTCTCACAGTCATGTGACGCACACACAGTCATGTGTCAACAGTCATGTACTCACACAGTCATGTGATGCTCACACAGTCATGTGATGCACACAGTCATGTGACTCTCACACAGTCATGTGACGCACACAGTCATGTGACTCTCACACAGTCATGTGACTCTCTCACAGTCATGTGACTCTCACACAGTCATGTGACTCTCACACAGTATGTGACTCACAGTCATGTGACTCTCACACAGTCATGTGACTCTCTCACAGTCATGTGACTCTCACACAGTCATGTGACTCTCTCACAGTCATGTGACGCACACACAGTCATGTGACTCTCTCACAGTCATGTGACGCACACACAGTCATGTGACTCTCTCACAGTCATGTGACGCACACAGTCATGTGACGCTCACACAGTCATGTGACGCACACAGTCATGTGACTCACACACAGTCATGTGATTCATCCAACAATGTCAGTGTCGTCAGCTCTGAGTTGTAGCAGAAGTTTGAAGTATAGACGGTGAAGAGGACGCTCAGAAAATCATGTGACGCTAAATGGAAAGATGGAAGGATGGATGAAGGGATGGATGAGTGAATGAATGGATAAAATGATAAATGTTAATTAATTTTAAACTAAGAAAAATCGCACTTAAATGATGTCACAACATGATCTTATCATGTGTTTGTGTCGTTTAGACTATTTTAACAGTTTATTTTGTGTGTAAACAAGGATGTGTTTCGCCTGCAGTTCATACAAAACTCTTCTGAGCCGCTCTAGTAGAAGAACTCACATTTCTCCTTCAAACTCTTCACTGGTTTCTATCAGGATCATTTCAAAATTCTGGTTCTTACTTTCAGATCTATTCATGGTCAGACCTTCATGATCTGATCCAGACTTACACCCCAGCTCGGGCTCTGAGGTCTGTGGATCAGAATCTACTGATGGTTCCTGAACTTCTGGACCAGAGGAGAGAAATCCTTCCAGACTGTTGCTCCTAAGCTTTGGAACGATCTTCCTCTCTTTGTGCTTGATGGAGTCTCTGAAGACTGGAGGAGAGTCTGAAGACTGGAGGAGAGTCTGAAGACTGGAGGAGTCTCTGAAGACTGGAGGAGAGTCTGAAGACTGGAGGAGAGTCTGAAGACTGGAGGAGTCTCTGAAGACTGGAGGAGAGTCTGAAGACTGGAGGAGAGTCTGAAGACTGGAGGAGTCTCTGAAGACGGGAGGAGAGTCTGAAGACTGGAGGAGAGTCTGAAGACCTGAGGAGAGTCTGAAGACTGGAGGAGACTCTGAAGACTGGAGGAGAGTCTGAAGACTGGAGGAGAGTCTGAAGACTGGAGGAGAGTCTGAAGACTGGAGGAGAGTCTGAAGACTGGAGGACAGTCTGAAGACTGGAGGAGAGTCTGAAGACTGGAGGAGAGTCTGAAGACTGGAGGAGACTCTGAAGACTGGGGAGAGTCTGAAGACTGGAGGAGAGTCTGAAGACTGGAGGAGAGTCTGAAGACTGGAGGAGAGTCTGAAGACTGGAGGAGAGTCTGAAGACTGGAGGAGAGTCTGAAGACTGGAGGAGTCTCTGAAGACTGGAGGAGAGTCTGAAGACTGGAGGAGAGTCTGAAGACCTGAGGAGAGTCTGAAGACTGGAGGAGACTCTGAAGACTGGAGGAGAGTCTGAAGACTGGAGGAGAGTCTGAAGACCTGGAGGAGAGCTCTGAAGACTGGAGGAGACTCTGAAGACTGGAGGAGAGTCTGAAGACTGGAGGAGAGTCTGAAGACTGGAGGAGAGCTCTGAAGACTGGAGGAGAGCCTCTGAAGACTGGAGGATCCTCTGAAGACTGGAGGAGAGTCTGAAGACTGGAGGAGAGTCTGAAGACTGGAGGAAGTCTCTGAAGCACCTGGAGGAGGAGCTCTGAAAGACCTGGAGGAGAGTCTGAAGACTGGGAGGAGAGTCTGAAGACTGGAGGAGTCTCTGAAGACTGGAGGAGAGTCTGAAGACTGGAGGAGGAGTCTGAAGACCTGAGGAGAGTCTGAAGACGGAGAGACCCTCCCTGAAGACTGGAGGAGAGTCTGAAGACTGGAGGAGAGTCTGAAGACCTGAGGAGAGTCTGAAGACTGGAGGAGACTCTGAAGACTGGAGGAGAGTCTGAAGACTGGAGGAGAGTCTGAAGACTGGAGGAGAGTCTGAAGACTGGAGGAGAGTCTGAAGACTGGAGGAGAGTCTGAAGACTGGAGGAGAGTCTGAAGACTGGAGGAGAGTCTGAAGACTGGAGGAGTCTCTGAAGACTGGAGGAGAGTCTGAAGACTGGAGGAGAGTCTGAAGACTGGAGGAGAGTCTGAAGACTGGAGGAGAGTCTGAAGACTGGAGGAGACTCTGAAGACTGGAGGAGAGTCTGAAGACTGGAGGAGAGTCTGAAGACTGGAGGAGTCTCTGAAGACTGGAGGAGAGTCTGAAGACTGGAGGAGAGTCTGAAGACTGGAGGAGACTCTGAAGACTGGAGGAGAGTCTGAAGACTGGAGGAGAGTCTGAAGACTGGAGGAGACTCTGAAGACTGGAGGAGAGTCTGAAGACTGGAGGAGAGTCTGAAGACTGGAGGAGACTCTGAAGACTGGAGGAGAGTCTGAAGACTGGAGGAGAGTCTGAAGACTGGAGGAGAGTCTGAAGACTGGAGGAGAGTCTGAAGACTGGAGGAGACTCTGAAGACTGGAGGAGACTCTGAAGACTGGAGGAGAGTCTGAAGACTGGAGGAGAGTCTGAAGACTGGAGGAGACTCTGAGACTGGAGGAGAGTCTGAAGACTGGAGGAGACTCTGAAGACTGGAGGAGAGTCCGAAGACTGGAGGATACTCCGAAGACTGGAGGAGAGTCTGAAGACTGGAGGAGAATCTGAAGACTGGAGGAGAATCTGAAGACTGGAGGAGAGTCTGAAGACTGAGGAGGAGAGTCTGAAGACTGGAGGAGAGTCTGAAGACTGGAGGAGAGTCTGAAGACTGGAGGAGAGTCTGAAGACTGGAGGAGAGTCTGAAGACTGGAGGAGAGTCTGAAGACTGGAGGAGAGTCTGAAGACTGGAGGAGAGTCTGAAGACTGGAGGAGAGTCTGAAGACTGGAGGAGAGTCTGAAGACTGGAGGAGAGTCTGAAGACTGGAGGAGACTCTGAAGACTGGAGGAGAGTCTGAAGACTGGAGGAGAGTCTGAAGACTGGAGGAGAGTCTGAAGCATGGAGGAGAGTCTGAAGACTGGAGGAGAGTCTGAAGACTGGAGGAGAGTCTGAAGACTGGAGGAGAGTCTGAAGACTGGAGGAGAGTCTGAAGACTGGAGGAGAGTCTGAAGACTGGAGGAGAGTCTGAAGACCGGAGGAGAGTCTGAAGACTGGAGGAGAGTCTGAAGACTGGAGGAGAGTCTGAAGACTGGAGGAGAGTCTGAAGACTGGAGGAGAGTCTGAAGACTGGAGGAGAGTCTGAAGACTGGAGGAGAGTCTGAAGACTGGAGGAGAGTCGTGACAATAAGCCCAGATTAGCTCTGATGCTAATCACAGTAATGAGTCGAGCGAGAGGATCAAGTTTCGTCTCCTCCCAGTTCACACCATCTGTCTTTCATCGACGCCTCCACTCACTGTCCTCACTCTCTCCATCTTTCTCTCCATCTCTCTCTCCATCTTTCTCTCCATCTTTCTCTCCATCTCTCTCTCCATCTTACCTTCAACCTGACATCTACTGAGGAGAAGTTGAGACGCTTGTGCACGAACGACCTGCATGTTGTGGCGAGAAGATGAAAACCATCTGCTCCGGGTTCGAGGGATTAACGAACGTCTGCAGGACTCGATCCTAAGACCTTCTGAGGAACTGATCCGTGATCTGGAGCCGAACGTGAACTTTATGACGTTGTTACAAGTTTCTCTTCTTTGATTTCTTCTCGTTTAGAACTGAAGGAAAACATTGTCTTTCTCGTTGTCGACAATAAAACTGTGGAGTTAAACGAATTAAAAAAAGAGGAAGAATGAAAAGAAAAGAAACCAACAACTACACAACTATACTCCTGTATCACACATATCAACAGTTACACAACTATACTCCTGTATCACACATATCAACAGTTACACAACTATACTCCTGTATCACACATATCAACAGTTACACAACTACACTCCTGTATCACACATATCAACAGCTACACAACTACACTCCTGTATCACACATATCAACAGTTACACAACTACACTCCTGTATCACACATATCAACAGCTACACAACTACACTCCTGTATCACACATATCAACAGTTACACAACTACACTCCTGTATCACACATATCAACAGCTACACAACTACACTCCTGTATCACACATATCAACAGCTACACAACTACACTCCTGTATCACACATATCAACACTACACAACTACACTCCTGTATCACACATATCAACAGTTACACAACTACACTCCTGTATCACACATATCAACAGTTACACAACTATACTCCTGTATCACACATATCAACAGCTACACAACTACACTCCTGTATCACACATATCAACAGCTACACAACTACACTCCTGTATCACACATATCAACAGTTACACAACTACACTCCTGTATCACACATATCAACAGTTACACAACTATACTCCTGTATCACACATATCAACAGTTACACAACTACACTCCTGTATCACACATATCAACAGCTACACAACTATACTCCTGTATCACACATATCAACAGTTACACAACTACACTCCTGTATCACACATATCAACAACTACACAACTATACTCCTGTATCACACATATCAACAGTTACACAACTATACTCCTGTATCACACATATCAACTGTTACACAACTACACTCCTGTATCACACATATCAACAACTACACAACTATACTCCTGTATCACACATATCAACAGTTACACAACTACACTCCTGTATCACACATATCAACAACTACACAACTATACTCCTGTATCACACATATCAACAGTTACACAACTATACTCCTGTATCACACATATCAACAGTTACACAACTATACTCCTGTATCACACATATCAACAGCTACACAACTACACTCCTGTATCACACATATCAACAGCTACACAACTACACTCCTGTATAACACATATCAACAGTTACACAACTACACTCCTGTATCACACATATCAACAGTTACACAACTACACTCCTGTATCACACAGATCAACAGTTACACAACTACACTCCTGTATCACACATATCAACAGCTACACAACTACACTCCTGTATCACACATATCAACAGTTACACAACTACACTCCTGTATCACACAGATCAACAGTTACACAACTATACTCCTGTATCACACATATCAACAGCTACACAACTACACTCCTGTATCACACATATCAACAGTTACACAACTACACTCCTGTATCACAGATATCAACAGCTACACAACTACATTCCTGTATCACACATATCAACAGCTACACAACTACACTCCTGTATCACACATATCAACAGTTACACAACTACACCCCAGTATCACACATATCAACAGCTACACAACTACACTCCTGTATAACACAGATCAACAGCTACACAACTACACTCCTGTATCACACAGATCAACAGCTACACAACTACACTCCTGTATCACACAGATCAACAGTTACACAACTACACTCCTGTATCACACATATCAACAGTTACACAACTACACTCCTGTATCACACATATCAACAGTTACACAACTACACTCCTGTATCACACATATCAACAACTACACAACTACACTCCTGTATAACACAGATCAACAGTTACACAACTACACTTCTGTATCTCACATATCAACAGCTACACAACTACACTCCTGTATCACACAGATCAACAGCTACACAACTACACTCCTGTATCACACATATCAACAGTTACACAACTACACTCCTGTATCACACAGATCAACAGCTACACAACTACACTCCTGTATCACACAGATCAACAGCTACACAACTACACTCCTGTATCACACATATCAACAGTTACACAACTACACTCCTGTAGCACACATATCAACAGCTACACAACTACACTCCTGTATCACACATATCAACAGTTACACAACTACACTCCTGTATCACACAGATCAACAGCTACACAACTACACTCCTGTATCACACATATCAACAGTTACACAACTACACTCCTGTATCACACAGATCAACAGCTACACAACTACACTCCTGTATCACACATATCAACAGTTACACAACTACACTCCTGTATCACACATATCAACAGCTACACAACTACACTCCTGTATCACACATATCAACAGTTACACAACTACACTCCTGTATCACACATATCAACAGTTACACAACTACACTCCTGTATCACACATATCAACAGTTACACAACTACACTCCTGTATCACACATATCAACAGCTACACAACTACACTCCTGTATCACACATATCAACAGTTACACAACTACACTCCTGTATCACACATATCAACAGTTACACAACTATACTCCTGTATCACACATATCAACAGTTACACAACTTCACTCCTGTATCACACATATCAACAGTTACACAACTACACTCCTGTATCACACATATCAACAGTTACACAACTACACTCCTGTATCACACATATCAACAGTTACACAACTACACTCCTGTATCACACATATCAACAGTTACACAACTACACTCCTGTATCAGTATCACAAGACCTTGTTGTTGTTTTTGTGTTGAGATGTTTTTGTGTCCCCATCGATCACTGGTTTCTTTCACACATTATATCCACTTCAGTGACACATGTTTGTTCTACACTTTCATGTCTTCAACACTGATGTCCAAGAACATCTTCTCTGAGGATGTCGTGGAAGAAGAACATGTTTCAGTAGAATCTCGTGGAAGAAGAACATGTTCCAGTAGAATCTTGTGGGAGAAGAACATGTTTCAGTAGAATCTGGTGGAAGATGAAACATGTTTCAGTAGAATCTCGTGGAAGATAAAACATGTGTCAGTAGAATCTCGTGGAAGAAGAAACATGTTTCAGTAGAATCTCGTGGAAGAAGAACATGTTTCAGTAGAATCTTGTGGAAGAAGAAACATCAGTAGAACCTTGTGGAAGATGAAACATATGTAGAACCTTGTGGAAGATGAATCATGTTTCAGTAGAATCTGGTGGAAGATGAAACATCAGTAGAATCTCGTGGAAGAAGAACATGTTTCAGTAGAATCTCGTGGAAGAAGAACATGTTTCAGTAGAATCTTGTGGAAGAAGAAACATGTTTCAGTAGAATCTCGTGGAAGAAGAAACATGTTTCAGTAGAATCTCGTGGAAGAAGAACATGTTTCAGTAGAATCTCGTGGAAGAAGAAACATGTTTCAGTAGAATCTCGTGGAAGAAGAAACATGTTTCAGTAGAATCTCGTGGAAGAAGAAACATGTTTCAGTAGAATCTCGTGGAAGAAGAAACATGTTTCAGTAGAATCTCGTGGAAGAAGAAACATGTTTCAGTAGAATCTCGTGGAAGAAGAACATGTTTCAGTAGAATCTCGTGGAAGAAGAACATGTTTCAGTAGAATCTCGTGGAAGAAGAACATGTTCCAGTAGAATCTTGTGGGAGAAGAACATGTTTCAGTAGAATCTGGTGGAAGATGAAACATGTTTCAGTAGAATCTCGTGGAAGATAAAACATGTGTCAGTAGAATCTCGTGGAAGATTAAACATCAGTAGAACCTCGTGGAAGATGAAACATGTTTCAGTAGAATCTGGTGGAAGATGAAACATCAGTAGAACCTCGTGGAAGATGAAACATCAGTAGAACCTTGTGGAAGATGAATCATGTTTCAGTAGAATCTGGTGGAAGATGAAACATCAGTAGAATCTCGTGGAAGAAGAACATGTTTCAGTAGAATCTCGTGGAAGAAGAACATGTTTCAGTAGAATCTTGTGGAAGAAGAAACATGTTTCAGTAGAATCTCGTGGAAGAAGAAACATGTTTCAGTAGAATCTCGTGGAAGAAGAACATGTTTCAGTAGAATCTCGTGGAAGAAGAAACATGTTTCAGTAGAATCTCGTGGAAGAAGAACATGTTTCAGTAGAATCTCGTGGAAGAAGAACATGTTTCAGTAGAATCTCGTGGAAGAAGAAACATGTTTCAGTAGAATCTCGTGGAAGAAGAACATGTTTCAGTAGAATCTTGTGGAAGAAGAACATGTTTCAGTAGAATCTCGTGTAAGAAGAAACATGTCTCAGTAGAATCTCGTGGAAGAAGAAACATGTTTCAGTAGAATCTAGTGTAAGAAGAACGTGTTTCAGTAGAATCTCGTGGAAGAAGAACATGTTTCAGTAGAATCTCGTGGAAGAAGAAACATGTTTCAGTAGAATCTTGTGGAAGAAGAACATGTTTCAGTAGAATCTCGTGGAAGAAGAAACATGTTTCAGTAGAATCTCGTGGAAGAAGAACATGTTTCAGTAGAATCTCATGTAAGAAGAAACATGTTTCAGTAGAATCTCGTGGAAGAAGAAACATGTTTCAGTAGAATCTTGTGTAAGAAGAACATGTTTCAGTAGAATCTCGTGGAAGAAGAACATGTTTCAGTAGAATCTCGTGGAAGATGAAACATGTTTCAGTAGAATCTCGTGGAAGAAGAACATGTTTCAGTAGAATCTCGTGTAAGAAGAAACATGTTTCAGTAGAATCTCGTGGAAGAAGAACATGTTTCAGTAGAATCTTGTGTAAGAAGAAACATGTTTCAGTAGAATCTCGTGGAAGAAGAAACATGTTTCAGTAGAATCTCGTGGAAGAAGAACATGTTTCAGTAGAATCTCTCGGAAGAAGAAACATGTTTCAGTAGAATCTCGTGGAAGAAGAACATGTTTCAGTAGAATCTCGTGGAAGAAGAAACATCTTTCAGTAGAATCTCGTGGAAGATGAAACATCAGTAGAATCTTGTGTAAGAAGAACATGTTTCAGTAGAATCTTGTGTAAGAAGAACATGTTTCAGTAGAATCTCGTGGAAGATGAAACATGTTTCAGTAGAATCTCGTGGAAGAAGAAACATGTTTCAGTAGAATCTTGTGGAAGAAGAACATGTTTCAGTAGAATCTTGTGGAAGATGAAACATGTTTCAGTAGAATCTCGTGGAAGAAGAAACATGTTTCAGTAGAATCTCGTGGAAGAAGAAACATCAGTAGAACCTTGTGGAAGATGAACATGTTTCAGTAGAATCTTGTGTAAGAAGAAACATGTTTCAGTAGAATCTCGTGTAAGAAGAAACATGTTTCAGTAGAATCTCGTGGAAGAAGAAACATGTTTCAGTAGAATCTCGTGGAAGAAGAAACATGTTTCAGTAGAATCTCGTGGAAGAAGAACATGTTTCAGTAGAATCTCTCGGAAGAAGAAACATGTTTCAGTAGAATCTCGTGGAAGAAGAACATGTTTCAGTAGAATCTCGTGGAAGAAGAAACATCTTTCAGTAGAATCTCGTGGAAGATGAAACATGTTTCAGTAAAATCTCGTGGAAGAAGAAACATCAGAAGAATCTCGTGTAAGAAGAACATGTTTCAGTAGAATCTCGTGTAAGAAGAAACATGTTTCAGTAGAATCTCGTGGAAGAAGAAACATGTTTCAGTAGAATCTCGTGGAAGATGAAACATCAGTAGAATCTCGTGGAAGAAGAAACATGTTTCAGTAGAATCTGGTGGAAGAAGAAACATGTTTCAGTAGAATCTCGTGGAAGAAGAACATGTTTCAGTAGAATCTTGTGGAAGAAGAACATGTTTCAGTAGAATCTTGTGGAAGATGAAACATCAGTAGAATCTTGTGTAAGAAGAACATGTTTCAGTAGAATCTCGTGGAAGGATGGTTGTATGAAACATTTCAGTAGAATCTGTGAAGAGAAACATCAGTAGAATCTTGTGTAAGAAGAACATCTTTCAGTAGAATCTCGTGGAAGATGAAACATCAGTAGAATCTTGTGTAAGAAGAACATGTTTCAGTAGAATCTCGTGGAAGAAGAACATGTTTCAGTAGAATCTCGTGGAAGATGAAACATGTTTCAGTAGAATCTCGTGGAAGAAGAAACATGTTTCAGTAGAATCTCGTGGAAGAAGAACATGTTTCAGTAGAATCTCGTGGAAGATGAAACATGTTTCAGTAGAATCCCGTGTAAGAAGAAACATGTTTCAGTAGAATCTCGTGGAAGAAGAAACATCAGTAGAACCTTGTGGAAGATGAACATGTTTCAGTAGAATCTTGTGTAAGAAGAAACATGTTTCAGTAGAATCTCGTGTAAGAAGAAACATGTTTCAGTAGAATCTCGTGGAAGAAGAAAAATGTTTCAGTAGAATCTCGTGGAAGAAGAAACATGTTTCAGTAGAATCACGTGGAAGAAGAACATGTTTCAGTAGAATCTCTCGGAAGAAGAAACATGTTTCAGTAGAATCTCGTGGAAGAAGAACATGTTTCAGTAGAATCTCGTGGAAGAAGAAACATCTTTCAGTAGAATCTCGTGGAAGAAGAAACATGTTTCAGTAAAATCTCGTGGAAGAAGAAACATCAGAAGAATCTCGTGTAAGAAGAACATGTATCAGTAGAATCTCGTGGAAGATGAAACATCAGTAGAATCTCGTGGAAGAAGAAACATGTTTCAGTAGAATCTCGTGGAAGAAGAAACATGTTTCAGTAGAATCCCGTGGAAGATGAAACATCAGTAGAATCTCGTGGAAGAAGAAACATGTTTCAGTAGAATCTGGTGGAAGATGAAACATCAGTAGAACCTCGTGGAAGATGAACATGTTTCAGTAGAATCTCGTGGAAGAAGAAACATGTTTCAGTAGAATCTTGTGGAAGAAGAACATGTTTCAGTAGAATCTTGTGGAAGAAGAAACATGTTTCAGTAGAATCTCGTGGAAGAAGAACATGTTTCAGTAGAATCTCGTGGAAGAAGAACATGTTTCAGTAGAATCTGGTGGAAGATGAAACATCAGTAGAATCATCAACATCTTCATCCGGACCATCAGTGACTCCGTCAGTCGATCCTCGGGACTCGAAGGCGTCTGAAGCCATTTTCTGAGAGTCGACCGGAGCGACGCTGACGAATGTAAGAGTGAAATCTAATCTGCACTAATAGAACATTAACTATTCATGGAGTCAAACGCTGCTGTTTTCATGGTGAAAAACACATTCTTGGGCGAAAACATGCGACAGACACACACTCGACAAACACACACTCGACAAACACACACTCGACAAACACACACTCGACAAACACACACTCGACAAACACACACTCGACAAACACACACTCGAAAAACACACAGTCGTCTTGTGCAGATCTTCCTTCACGACACTGACGTTTGTCGTCGCTAGATTGGTTTGTTGTGTATCCATGAAGCAGTCGAAGCTTCCTCTCCAGCTGCGACACTAACATGAACATCTCACCAGGACTGACCTCATGACCTGAAGTTCACGTGATGTCAACTAGCGTCATAGCAGAGACTTTTCATGACCTTGACCCCTTGTCTTGAACTGTCCATCTTTCTCTTCCACTTCCTGGTCGGACCACAGCCTCCTCTGATTGGCCGAGAGCACGATGATGCTTCTCGTTGTTTCATCAACACCAAGAACCGATTTTTATCCTTTAGAATAGTTTGTTTTGACATTTAGTCCAAAGGCGTGTCTCAAATCACATACTTGTGTAATTCAACTTAGTATTTTCAGAGTGCGTTTCAATTCTTAGTATGTCAATGTAGTATGTACTGCTCCAGGTACATGAAAATACTTAAACAACCACAAAACTGAGTGTCGATCAATGGACACGTTCTACCCTGAACGACCATCTTAGTGACGTTGACATTGTGAGCGGAAGTTACGTCATATATATATATATATATATATATATATATATATATAAATATATATATATATATATATATATATTAATATACTTACAGGTATATTTTCATCAGCAGTACGAGGACGACACGTCTTCACTTCTGATACTGGTGTAAACATTTTGCTAACATTTCTCATATTTCTTGCTCCAAGCCAAACTATGCCAGCAGGTGGCGCTAGTGTTCCTACAGATGCTTGAAATCATGGTTAAATAACTGGTTCATCTTTACATCACTGAACCTGGATTATCTTCAGTTCTCTCTGGATTCAGGAGCAAGTTTTCACGTGAAAACACGTTTTATTTTCGGAGCAAACTTCACCTCGAAGATTAAAGTGTTGTGAGTTGAATTCCCGACGACTTTAATCAGCCTTTGCTGTAGAAACTGAGTCGTGATTCCTTGACGAACAAATGTTCAATGAAACGTTTGTCATTAAACATCTATTCAGAGACGAGGACCTGATGAACGACTGCAGGAGGTGACGGAGAAATTACTGTTGCCACTGGTGGAGGCGACTGTCACATGATCGCCTCACCATCCTCACCATCCACACCATCCACACCATCCACACCCTCACCATCACACCATCCACACCATCCACACCATCCACACCATCCACACCATCCACACCATCCTCACCATCCACACCATCCACACCATCCACACCATCCACACCATCCACACCATCCACACCATCCACACCATCCACACCATCCTCACCATCCACACCATCCACACCATCCACACCCACACCATCCACACCATCCACACCATCCACACCATCCACCATCCACCATCCTCACCATCCACACCATCCTCACCATCCACACCATCCACACCATCCATCCACCATCCTCACCATCCCACCATCCACACCATCACCATCCACACCATCCACACCATCACCATCCACACCATCCACACCATCCTCACCATCCACACCATCCACACCATCCACACCATCCACACCATCCACACCATCCACACCATCCACACCATCCACACCATCCACACCATCCACACCATCCACACCATCCACACCATCCACACCATCCACCATCCACACCATCCACACCATCCACACCATCCTCACCATCCACACCATCCTCACCATCCTCACCATCCTCACCATCCTCACCATCCTCACCATCCACACCATCCACACCATCCACACCATCCACACCATCCACACCATCCACATTGAATTCGATTTATCATTTTTCTCAGTTGAAGGAAACAGTTTCTGGTCAGTTTTCTTCAGTGTTGAACAAGAGACATGTCTTTATCAAATACAACACCCAGGTTTCTCAGGCTCAGTTTGACAGACTGACATAAGTCACTCAAGTACTGACTCAACCCTGGAATCTTATCATCAACAATCACCAGAGTTTCAGTTTTGTCCACATTTAGCTTCAAAGTGTTTTCACTCATTGTTTGATTTCTAGCAACAATTGACTAAGTTCAGCCTCTGGGGCTCAGTTGGATCAACAGAGCAGTAGAGCTGG
>JACEEU010000752.1:132500-135077 GCA_016630915.1 Callionymus lyra
TTATTAATTCAAGTGTTTATCACTTATTAATTCAAGTGTTTATCACTTATTAATTCAAGTGTTTATCACTTATTAATTCAAGTGTTCATCACTTATTAATTCAAGTGTTCATCACTTATTAATTCAAGTATTTATCACTTATTAATTCATCGATCGTTCAATTCGACCCAAATAAACAAGTGAGTTTGTTTCCACTAACGTTTAATCAACACATTTGTGACGATGAAGGTAATTCAAGCAAATCTCTCTCTTTTAATTTCTTCTTCAAAAAGTCATTAATTCGACACAAAACACTGTCACTGTAACAACGAGTAACAACACTTTGTTTCTGTGGACTCGTCCGTCTCTGGCGTCGTTTATTAGCTGATTAATTAACCAAATGATAATTAATGAACCCCCCATGATTAAAGTGTTATTTCTCTTCTCGCAGCTGCTTCTTCTTCTCAGACTGTCCCACTTACCACGTCCAATTGAGCTTGTTCTCAGCCTCTCCGTGCTGCCCCGGCTAGCTGATGCTCTCCAATCACATCATCTGTGAGGTGATGACATCACGGCCACTTCAAAGCCTTGTGTTGTGGTTTCAATTTCCCAGAGTCTGTCAGTTTGTCTGTCAGTTTGTCTGTCCGTTTGTCAGTCAGTTTGTCTGTCAGTTTGTCTGTCAGTTTGTCTGTCCGTTTGTCAGTCAGTTTGTCTGTCAGTTTGTCTGTCAGTTTGTCCGTCAGTTTGTCTGTCAGTTTGTCCGTCAGTTTGTCCGTCAGTTTGTCGGTCATTGTGTCTGTCAGTTTGTCCGTCAGTTTGTCCGTCAGTTTGTCCGTCAGTTTGTCCGTCAGTTTGTCCGTCAGTTTGTCCGTCAGTTTGTCCGTCAGTTTGTCAGTCAGTTTGTCTGTCATTGCGTCTGTCAGTTTGTCCGTCAGTTTGTCCGTCAGTTTGTCCGTCAGTTTGTCCGTCAGTTTGTCAGTCATTTTGTCTGTCAGTTTGGCAGTCAGTTTGTCTGTCAGTTTGTCAGTTTGTCCGTCAGTTTGTCCGTCAGTTTGTCCGTCAGTTTGTCCGTCATTTTTGTCTCGTCAGTTTGTCCGTCAGTTTGTCCGTCAGTTTGTCCGTCAGTTTTCGTCAGTTTGTCTGTCAGTTTGTCTGTCAGTTTGTCAGTCAGTTTGTCTGTCAGTTTGTCTGTCAGTTTGTCAGTCAGTTTGTCAGTCATTTTGTCCGTCAGTTTGTCTGTCAGTTTTCAGTTTCAGTTTTGTCTGTCAGTTTGTCTGTCAGTTTGTCAGTTTGTCCGTCAGTTTTGTCAGTTTGTCAGTTTGTCCGTCAGTTTGTCCGTCAGTTTGTCCGTCAGTTTGTCCGTCAGTTTGTCCGTCAGTTTGTCAGTCAGTTTGTCCGTCAGTTTGTCAGTCAGTTTGTCCGTCAGTTTGTCAGTCATTTTGTCTGTCAGTTTGGCAGTCAGTTTGTCTGTCAGTGTGTCAGTCAGTTTGTCCGTCAGTTTGTCAGTCAGTTTGTCCGTCAGTTTGTCTGTCAGTTTGTCCGTCAGTTTGTCTGTCAGTCTGTCTGTCAGTTTGTCTGTCAGTTTGTCTGTCAGTTTGTCCGTCAGTTTGTCCGTCAGTTTGTCTGTCAGTTTGTCAGTCATTTTGTCTGTCAGTTTGTCAGTCAGTTTGTCCGTCAGTGCGTCAGTCAGTTTGTCTGTCAGTTTGTCCGTCAGTTTGTCCGTCAGTTTGTCTGTCAGTGTGTCTGTCAGTTTGTCAGTCAGTTTGTCCGTCAGTTTGTCCGTCAGTTTGTCCGTCATTGTGTCTGTCAGTTTGTCCGTCAGTTTGTCTATCAGTTTGTCCGTCAGTTTTCAAACGTCTTGACCTCGCACTTTAAAGTTGTGTGACTTGAGAGATAATGATTCCACTCAGAAGATCACGGCGAGTGTCATGGACGCTCTTCTCAGCAGCAGAATATGAAGAACACGATTGTTGTAGTGAAAACTTATCGATTCTTTTAGGTCACGATCAACTGGTGTGTTGAGTCACTGGTTGTAATGAGGAGTATTTACCACGAGTCTGTCAGTTCTACTGAGAACAAGAACCTCTTTCAATCACGCTGGCGACCAGGAGTGACTCACCTACTGATTTTTGTACTCTTGGCACCAACTTTCACTACTTCAGCCTCTACAAGCTTATCACACACTCGTCTGATCACACACTCGTCTGATCAGCACAAAGTCACACAAAGAGTCGAACTGAGAGTCAAACTAAGAGTCAAACTAAGAGTCAAACCAAGAGTCAAACTAAGAGTCAAACTAAGAGTCAAACTGAGAGTCAAACCAAGAGTCAAACTAAGAGTCAAACTGAGAGTCAAACTAAGAGTCAAACTAAGAGTCAAACCAAGAGTCAAACCAAGAGTCAAACTAAGAGTCAAACCAAGAGTCAAACTAAGAGTCAAACTAAGAGTCAAACTAAGAGTCAAACCAAGAGTCAAACTAAGAGTCAAACCAAGAGTCAAACCAAGAGTCAAACCAAGAGTCAAACGAAGAGTCAAACTAAGAGTCAAAGAGTCAAACTAAGAGTCAAACTAAGAGTCAAACAAGAGTCAAACTAAGAG
>JACEEU010000753.1:0-27500 GCA_016630915.1 Callionymus lyra
ATACATGTCCTGCATCAGTCTAACATACATGTCATCAGTTTATCTTTTTATTTCCAGGACATTCCTAACAAACTGTTAGGATAAAAGCTCCATTTCTCTTCCCATCAATACCATAGTAGTACAACTTAAAACCTGCACCTAAGCTTCTCGCCTCGATACCTTTCCAGCTGCTCCCCTGGACTCTGCATGTCAATCAACTCTAGTTTTTCCCGTCAACGTCCTAATATTCAAAGTCACTTCTCTCAGTCCCACGAATCAACTTACTATTAAAAATATGAGCAATTATTCTTGATGTTTTTATTCATCTTTTCGAACACAAACAACTAAACATTACAATGAGTTCAACGACGTCACGTGACTCAGCATCAGGTCAATGTCTCCCTCAAGTGTTTGGATAAGAAACTACAACAACTTTGACGTTTACAGCAATAAACACGACGTTTAAGATTCAAAACGTCTTTATTTCAAGAATGAATGTGTTCATGAATGTATTTAATTGTTGTTACTCATATGAACATCAACCTCTTGAGTCGCGAGTCGAACAAATATCATTTTTATTGACCAAACATGTAAACAAAAGTCAATGAAAACTTAAATCAAGTCCTGGCTCTGGCTCTATTCAGCACACATCAGAAGATCACACAGTGGACGACTATCAGAAACAAGTGTGTAGTAGTGTTACAGGTGTGAGTAGTAGTGTTAAAAGTGTGTGTAGTAGTGTTACAGGTGTGAGTAGTAGTGTTAAAAGTGTGTGTAGTAGTGTTTAAAGTGTGTGTAGTAGTGTTAAAAGTGTGTGTAGTAGTGTTACAGGTGTGAGTAGTAGTGTTAAAAGTGTGTGTAGTAGTGTTACAGGTGTGAGTAGTAGTGTTAAAAGTGTGTGTAGTAGTGTTACAGGTGTGAGTAGTAGTGTTAAAAGTGTGTGTAGTAGTGTTTAAAGTGTGTGTAGTAGTGTTAAAAGTGTGTGTAGTAGTGTTTAAAGTGTGTGTAGTAGTGATTAAAGTGTGTGTAGTAGTGTTAAAAGTGTGTGTAGTAGTGTTTAAAGTGTGTGTAGTAGTGTTTAAAGTGTGTGTAGTAGTGTTTAAAGTGTGTGTATAGAAGTGCTAAATAAGTGTTGTTGAATCATTAAACATCATCAACTGTTTCATGAAACATCATCAACTGTTTCATGAAACATCAGCAACTGTTTCATGAAACATCATCAACTGTTTCATGAAACATCATCAACTGTTTCATGAAACATCATCAACTGTTTCATGAAACATCATCAACTGTTTCACTAAACATCATCAACTGTATCATTAAACAATCATGAAACATCATCAACTGTTTCATGAAACTTCATCAACTGTATAATGAAACTTCATGAAACATCATCAACTGTATCATGAAACATCATCAACTGTATCACTAAACATCATCAACTGTATCATGAAACATCATCAACTGTATCATTAAACATCATCAACTGTTTCATGAAACATCATCAACTGTATCATGAAACATCATCAACTGATTCATGAAAATCATCAATTATCATGAAACATCATCAACTGTATCATTAAACATCATCAACTGTATCATGAAACATCATCAACTGATTCATTAAACATCACAACTTAAACATCATCAACTGTATCATTAAACATCATCAACTGTATCATGAAACATCATCAACTGTATCATGAAACATCATCAACTGATTCATTAAACATCATCAACTGTATCATTAAACATCATCAACTGTATCATTAAACATCATCAACTGTATCATTAAACATCATCAACTGTATCATGAAACATCATCAACTGTATCATTAAACATCATCAACTGTTTCATGAAACTTCAACAGAATAAACTTCTCTTTGAATTCAAGGATTTTTTTCTATTTAACAGTTAAATCATCATTTGTTCTCCATCATGACCTCCAGAGGTCAGAGGTCACATGGGTGCAGAGATGTAGTTGGAGTCGCAGCAGGTCAGGTGACTTGGATCTGCTTGAGCCTTGTCCAGGGCCTGCTGGAGCTGAAGTCCACACGGGTTCTGGTCCGGCTTGGGGATCACGAGGTCGTAGGTCAAGTTCTGCAGGTCCACGGGGTCGGGGACGACGCTCAGGTAGTCGTGGGTCGGGCCTGAGGAGGTGCGCCGGTCGGCGTGAAGCAGCTGAACTTGAACCATCTGCTCCTGAAGATCTTTGAAGGTCGAGAAAAGATTCTCTTCAGCCTGGAACCAACAGAAGGTCAAGGTCACTTGAGGTCACAGGAAACAATGTTTACGACATTCATTACAAAAGCATTTATTTAATTCATACGATTAGAAACCTTCTGTAAATAAAGTTTTCATCGTCAGCTGTCACTCAATCATGATTTGATGATGATGCAACATTTGTCAAATAAAGATTAGACTAATGTTTATTTTTATTCTTTTATCTTTTCATTATTTACAAGTTACACGTTGTTATTACATTAAATATTTTCATGTTTTCTGTCTGAAAATGTTTTTAATTTAGTTATAAAATAAGAATTAAAATCATTATAAAATAAGCATTAAAATCATTATAAAATAAGCATTAAAATCATTATAAAATAAACGTTAAAATCATTATGAAATAAACATTAAAATCATTATAAAATAAACATTAAAATCATTATAAAATAAACATTAAAATCATTATAAAATAAGCATTAAAATCATTATAAAATAACTTAAAACATATAAAATAACTAAAATCATTATAAAATAAGCATTAAAATCATTATAAAATAAACATTAAAATCATTATAAAATAAACATTAAAATCATTATAAAATAAACATTAAAATCATTATAAAATAAACATTAAAATCATTATAAAATAAACATTAAAATCATTATAAAATAAACATTAAAATCATTATAAAATAAACATTAAAATCATTATAAAATAAACATTAAAATCATTATAAAATAAACATTAAAATCATATATAAAATAAACATTAAAATCATTATAAAATAAACATTAAAATCATTATAAAATAAGCATTAAAATCATTATAAAATAAACATTAAAATCATTATAAAATAAGCATTAAAATCATTATAAAATAAGCATTAAAATCATTATAAAATAAACGTTAAAATCATTATAAAATAAACATTAAAATCATTATAAAATAAAGCATTAAAATCATTATAAAATAAACATTAAAATCATTTTAAAATACATTATAAAATAAACATTAAAACAATAAATAAAGCATTAAAATCATTATAAAATAAACATTAAAATCATTATAAAATAAACATTAAAATCATTATAAAATAAACATTAAAATCATTATAAAATAAACATTAAAATCATTATAAAATAAACATTAAAATCATTATAAAATAAACATTAAAATCATTATAAAATAAACATTAAAATCATTATAAAATAAACATTAAAATCATTATAAAATAAACATTAAAATCATTATAAAATAAACATTAAAATCATTATAAAATAAACATTAAAATCATTATAAAATAAACATTAAAATCATTATAAAATAAGCATTAAAATCATTATAAAATAAACATTAAAATCATTATAAAATAAACATTAAAATCATTATAAAATAAGCATTAAAATCATTATAAAATAAACATTAAAATCATTATAAAATAAACATTAAAATCATTATAAAATAAACATTAAAATCATTATAAAATAAACATTAAAATCATTATAAAAAAACATTAAAATCATTATAAAATATTATAAAATAAACATTAAAAAAATCATAAAATAAACATTAAAATCATTATAAAATAAACATTAAAATCATTATAAAATAAACATTAAAATCATTATAAAATAAACATTAAAATCATTATAAAATATAAGCATTAAAATCATTATAAAATAAACATTAAAATCATTATAAAATAAACATTAAAATCATTATAAAATAAGCATTAAAATCATTATAAAATAAATCATTAAAATCATTATAAAATAAGCATTAAAATCATTATAAAATAAACATTAAAATCATTATAAAATAAACATTAAAATCATTATAAAATAAACATTAAAATCATTATAAAATAAACATTAAAATCATTATAAAATAAGCATTAAAATCATTATAAAATAAACATTAAAATCATTATAAAATAAGCATTAAAATCATTATAAAATAAACATTAAAATCATTATAAAATAAACATTAAAATCATTATAAAATAAACATTAAAATCATTATAAAATAAACATTAAAATCATTATAAAATAAACATTAAAATCATTATAAAATAAACATTAAAATCATTATAAAATAAACATTAAAATCATTATAAAATAAACATTAAAATCATTATAAAATAAACATTAAAATCATTATAAAATAAGCATTAAAATCATTATAAAATAAACATTAAAATCATTATAAAATAAACATTAAAATCATTATAAAATAAACATTAAAATCATTATAAAATAAACATTAAAATCATTATAAAATAAGCATTAAAATCATTATAAAATAAACATTAAAATCATTATAAAATAAGCATTAAAATCATTATAAAATAAACATTAAAATCATTATAAAATAAGCATTAAAATCATTATAAAATAAACATTAAAATCATTATAAAATAAGCATTAAAATCATTATAAAATAAACATTAAAATCATTATAAAATAAACATTAAAATCATTATAAAATAAGCATTAAAATCATTATAAAATAAGCATTAAAATCATTATAAAATAAACATTAAAATCATTATAAAATAAACATTAAAATCATTATAAAATAAACATTAAAATCATTATAAAATAAACATTAAAATCATTATAAAATAAACATTAAAATCATTATAAAATAAACATTAAAATCATTATAAAATAAACATTAAAATCATTATAAAATAAACATTAAAATCATTATAAAATAAACATTAATATCATTATAAAATAAACATTAAAATCATTATAAAATAAACATTAAAATCATTATAAAATAAGCATTAAAATCATTATAAAATAAACATTAAAATCATTATAAAATAAACATTAAAATCATTATAAAATAAAGCATTAAAATCATTATAAAATAAGCATTAAAATCATTATAAAATAAACATTAAAAATCATCATTTAAAATAAACATTAAAATCATTATAAAATAAGCATTAAAATCATTATAAAATAAGCATTAAAATCATTATAAAATAAACATTAAAATCATTATAAAATAAGCATTAAAATCATTATAAAATAAACATTAAAATCATTATAAAATAAACATTAAAATCATTATAAAATAAGCATTAAAATCATTATAAAATAAACATTAAAATCATTATAAAATAAGCATTAAAATCATTATAAAATAAACATTAAAATCATTATAAAATAAACATTAAAATCATACATTATAAAATAAACATTAAAATCATTATAAAATAAACATTAAAATCATTATAAAATAAACATTAAAATCATTATAAAATAAACATTAAAATCATTATAAAATAAACATTAAAATCATTATAAAATAAACATTAAAATCATTATAAAATAAACATTAAAATCATTATAAAATAAGCATTAAAATCATTATAAAATAAACATTAAAATCATTATAAAATAAACATTAAAATCATTATAAAATAAACATTAAAATCATTATAAAATAAAGCATTAAAATCATTATAAAATAAACATTAAAATCATTATAAAATAAGCATTAAAATCATTATAAAATAAACATTAAAATCATTATAAAATAAACATTAAAATCATTATAAAATAAGCATTAAAATCATTATAAAATAAGCATTAAAATCATTATAAAATAAGCATTAAAATCAATATAAAATGAACTTTAAAATCATTATAATAAACATTCAAACTCACCAGGGACGCGACGACGCCTCTGAACTTTGGCTTCGGAATCGGAGGAAGAACTTTCTCTTTAATGCTGTTGTTGACATTAATATAATGAATAAATACATATAATCAATATCATAAATAAATAAAATAAACATTAAAAATAAACATAATGAACACATATAATGAATGAATAATGAATAAACATGACACATAGACATGATTATTAAATATAATAAATGCATGTAATAAATAAACATAATGAATAAATATAATGATTAAACATGATACATAGACATAATAAATATAATAAAATAATAAAATAAACATAATAAATAAATATAATGAATAAACATGATACATAGACATAAAAATAAACATAATAAATAAATATAATGAATGAATATGATGAATAAATATAATAAATGAACATCATAAATAAATATAATAGATAAATATAATGAATAAATATGATGAATAAACATAATAAATAAACACAATAAATATAATAAAGATAATACATAAACATAATAAATAAACATAATACATATAATAAATAAACATAATAAACAAATATAATACATAAATATAATAAATAAACATAATACATTTAATACATATAATAAATAAACATAATAAATAAAGATAATAAATATAATAAATAAACATAATAAATAGAGATAATAAATATAATATATAAACATAATAAATAAACATAATAAATAAACATAATAAATATAATAAATAAACATAATAAATAAACATAATACATATAATAAATAAACATAATAAACAAATATAATACATAAACATAATAAATAAAGATAATAAATATAATATATAAACATAATAAATAAACAAAATAAATAAATATAATAAATATAATACATAAACATAATAAATAAACATAATACATTTAATACATATAATAAATAAACATAATAAATAAACATAATAAATATAATAAATAAACATAATAAATAAAGATAATAAATATAATAAATAAACATAATAAAAAAATATAATAAATATAATATATAAACATAATAAATAAACATAATAAATAAATATAATAAATAAAGATAATAAATATAATAAATAAAGATAATAAATTAAATAAATAAATATAATACATAAAGATAATAAATATAATACATAAAGATAATAAATATAATACATAAAGATAATAAATATAATAAATAAAGATAATAAATATAGTAAATATAATACATAAAGATAATAAAGATCATACATATAATACATAAAGATAATAAATATAATAAATATAATACATAAAGATAATAAATATAATACATATAATACATAAAGATAATAAATATAATACATAAAGATAATAAATATAATACAATAAAGATAATAAATATAATACAATATAATACATAAAGATAATAAATATAATAAATATAATACATAAAGATAATAAATATAATAAATATAATACATAAAGATAATAAAGATCATACATATAATACATAAAGATAATAAATATAATAAATATAATACATAAAGATAATAAATATAATAAATATAATACATAAAGATAATAAAGATCATACATATAATACATAAAGATAATAAATATAATAAATATAATACATAAAGATAATAAATATAATAAATATAATACATAAAGATAATAAATATCCCCAATACATAAAGATAATAAATATAATAAATATAATACATAAAGATAATAAATATAATACATAGAGATAATAAAGATCATACATATAATACATAAAGATAATAAATATAATACATAAAGATAATAAATATAATAAATATAATACATAAAGATAATAAATATAATACATAGAGATAATAAAGATCATATCATATAATACATAAAGATAATAAATATAATACATAAAGATAATAAATATAATAAATATAATATAATAAAGATAATAAATATAATAAATATAATAAAGATAATAATAAAGATCATAAATATAATACATAAAGATAATAAATATAATAAATATAATACATAAAGATAATAAATATAATAAATATAATACATAAAGATAATAAAGATAATAAATATAATACATAAAGATAATAAAGATAATAAATATAATACATAAAGATAATAAATATAATACATAAAGATACATAAAGATAATAAATATAATACATATAATACATAAAGATAATAAAGATCATACATATAATACATAAAGATAATAAATATAATACATAAAGATAATAAATATAATACATAAAGATAAAAAGATAATAAAAATAAATATAATACATAAAGATAATAAAGATCCATACCATATAATACATAAAGATAATAAAGATAATAAATATAATACATAGAGATAATAAAGATAATAAATATAATACATAAAGATAATAAAGATAATAAATATAATACATAAAGATAATAAATATAATAAATATAATACATAAAGATAATAAAGATAATAAATAATAATACATAAAGATAATAAAGATAATAAATATAATACATAAAGATAATAAATAATAATAAATATAATACATAAAGATAATAAATATAATAAATATAATACATAAAGATAATAAAGATAATAAATATAATACATAAAGATAATAAAGATCATACATATAATACATAAAGATAATAAATATAATAAATATAATACATAAAGATAATAAAGATAATAAATATAATACATAAAGATAATAAAGATAATAAAATAATACATAAAGATAATAAATATAATAAATATAATACATAAAGATAATAAAGATCATAAATATAATACATAAAGATAATAAAGATCATAAATATAATACATAAAGATAATAAAGATAATAAATATAATACATAAAGATAATAAAGATAATAAATATAATACATAAAGATAATAAATATAATAAATATAATACATAAAGATAATAAAGATAATAAATATAATACATAAAGATAATAAATATAATAAATATAATACATAAAGATAATAAATATAATACATATAATACATAAAGATAATAAAGATAATAAATATAAATACATAGAGATAATAAAGATCATAACATATAATACATAAAGATAATAAAGATCATACATATAATACATAAAGATAATAAATATAATAAATATAATACATAAAGATAATAAAATAATAATAAATATAATACATAAAGATAATAAAGATAATAAATATAATACATAAAGATAATAAAGATAATAAATATAATACATAAAGATAATAAAGATAATATAATATAATACATAAAGATAATAAAGATCATACATATAATACATAAAGATAATAAATATAATACATAAAGATAATAAAGATAATAAATATAATACATAAAGATAATAAAGATCATACATATAATACATAAAGATAATAAAGATAATAAATATAATACATAAAGATAATAAATATAATACATAAAGATAAGATAATAATAATAAATATAATACATAAAGATACATAAAGATAATAAATATAATACATAAAGATAATAAAGATAATAAATATAATACATAAGAGATAATAAAGATAATAAATATAATACATAAAGATAATAAAGATAATAAATATAATACATAAAGATAATAAAGATAATAAATATAATACATAAAGATAATAAAGATAATAAATATAATACATAAAGATAATAAAGATCATAAATATAATACATAAAGATAATAAAGATAATAAATATAATACATAAAGATAATAAAGATAATACATATAATACATAAAGATAATAAATATAATAAATATAATACATAAAGATAATAAAGATCATAAATATAATACATAAAGATAATAAAGATAATAAATATAATACATAAAGATAATAAAGATAATAAATATAATACATAAAGATAATAAAGATAATAAATATAATACATAAAGATAATAAAGATCATACATATAATACATAAAGATAATAAAGATAATAAATATAATACATAAAGATAATAAAGATAATAAATATAATACATAAAGATAATAAATATAATAAAGATATATACATAAAGATACATAAAGATAATAAATATAATACATAAAGATAATAAATATAATACATATAATACATAAAGATAATAAATATAATAAATATAATACATAAAGATAATAAATATAATAAATATAATACATAAAGATAATAACATAAATATAATACATAAAGATAATAAAGATAATAAATATAATACATAAAGATAATAAAGATAATAAATATAATACATAAAGATAATAAAGATAATAAATATAATACATAAAGATAATAAAGATAATAAATATAATACATAAAGATAATAAAGATAATACATATAATAATAAATATAATACATAAAGATAATAAAGATAATAAATATAATACATAAAGATAATAAAGATAATAAATATAATACATAAAGATAATAAAGATAATAAATATAATACATAAAGATAATAAATATAATACATAAAGATAATAAAGATAATAAATATAATACATAAAGATAATAAAGATAATAAATATAATACATAAAGATAATAAATATAATAAATATAATACATAAAGATAATAAATATAATACATAAAGATAATAAATATAATAAATATAATACATAAAGATAATAAAGATAATAAATATAATACATAAAGATAATAAATATAATAAATATAATACATAAAGATAATAAATATAATAAATATAATACATAAAGATAATAAAGATAATAAATATAATACATAAAGATAATAAATATAATAAATATAATACATAAAGATAATAAAGATAATAAATATAATACATAAAGATAATAAATATAATAAATATAATACATAAAGATAATAAATATAATAAATATAATACATAAAGATAATAAATATAATAAATATAATACATAAAGATAATAAAGATAATAAATATAATACATAAAGATAATAAAGATAATAAATATAATACATAAAGATAATAAAGATCATACATATAATACATAAAGATAATAAATATAATAAATATAATACATAGAGATAATAAATATAATACATAAAATACAAAATAAATATAATAAATATAATACATAAAGATAATAAAGATAATACATAAAGATAATAAATATAATACATAAAGAAAATAAATATAATAAATATAATACATAAAGATAATAAAGATAATACATAAAGATAATAAATATAATACATAAAGAAAATAAAGATAATAAATATAATACATAGAGATAATAAAGATCATACATGTAATACATAGAGATAATAAAGATCATACATGTAATAAACATCTCACCGGCTCCAGTATCTGCAGCACAGCACGGAGGCGACGATCAGCAACAACGAGGCACAAACCAGAGAGAAAACCAACCACAGGACGAGTTGATCGGCTGCTGACGACACCAGAGGTCATGTGACTGAAGGTTCGTATGAAACTTTATCGACACTCACTGGGTGAGTTGAGGGTCGCAGAGACGGAAGTGTTTCCACATTCGCCGACCGCCGTAGACGCCGTGAGCGTGAAGGTGTAGGTGGAGAGAGAGGAGAGCGCCATCTTCAGAGCCGTGGCTGAAGCTTCGTCTGAGGAGGAGAGTACCTGAGATGACCTGAAGGAGTACCTGAGATGACCTGAAGGAGTACCTGAGATGACCTGAAGGAGTACCTGAGATGACCTGAAGGAGTACCTGAGCTGACCTGAAGGAGTACCTGAGCTGACATGAAGGAGTACCTGAGATGACCTGAAGGAGTACCTGAGATGACCTGAAGGAGTACCTGAGATGACCTGAAGGAGTACCTGAGATGACCTGAAGGAGTACCTGAGCTGACATGAAGGAGTACCTGAGATGACATGAAGGAGTACCTGAGCTGACGTGAAGGAGTACCTGAGCTGACATGAAGGAGTACCTGAGCTGACATGAAGGAGTACCTGAGATGACATGAAGGAGTACCTGAGCTGACATGAAGGAGTACCTGAGCTGACATGAAGGAGTACCTGAGCTGACGTGAAGGAGTACCTGAGCTGACCTGAAGGAGTACCTGAGCTGACATGAAGGAGTACCTGAGATGACATGAAGGAGTACCTGAGCTGACGTGAAGGAGTACCTGAGCTGACCTGAAGGAGTACCTGAGATGACCTGAAGGAGTACCTGAGCTGACCTGAAGGAGTACCTGAGCTGACATGAAGGAGTACCTGAGATGACCTGAAGGAGTACCTGAGATGACCTGAAGGAGTACCTGAGATGACCTGAAGGAGTACCTGAGATGACCTGAAGGAGTACCTGAGCTGACATGAAGGAGTACCTGAGATGACATGAAGGAGTACCTGAGCTGACGTGAAGGAGTACCTGAGCTGACATGAAGGAGTACCTGAGATGACCTGAAGGAGTACCTGAGCTGACCTGAAGGAGTACCTGAGCTGACCTGAAGGAGTACCTGAGATGACCTGAAGGAGTACCTGAGCTGACCTGAAGGAGTACCTGAGCTGACATGAAGGAGTACCTGAGCTGACCTGAAGGAGTACCTGAGATGACCTGAAGGAGTACCTGAGCTGACATGAAGGAGTACCTGAGCTGACATGAAGGAGTACCTGAGCTGACATGAAGGAGTACCTGAGCTGACCTGAAGGAGTACCTGAGCTGACATGAAGGAGTACCTGAGCTGACATGAAGGAGTACCTGAGCTGACCTGAAGGAGTACCTGAGCTGACATGAAGGAGTACCTGAGCTGACATGAAGGAGTACCTGAGCTGACATGAAGGAGTACCTGAGCTGACATGAAGGAGTACCTGAGCTGATGCTGCTGATGAGGACGTTCTTGTTGTCATGACAGTATAAAGTGTATCCAGTGATGAACGCGCTCTGAGCTCCGACGTCAAAGGAGTCCCAGGAAAGCACGACGTCTCTTTTCTCCTGCTTCCACCTCAGGTTGAAAAGATTGTCCTCGATTCCTTTGAGCAAAACAGCGAGAAGGTGAGAAGAAGGTGAGAAGAAGGTGAGAAGAAGGTGAGAAGAAGGTGAGAAGAAGGTGAGAAGAAGGTGAGAAGAAGGTGAGAAGAAGGTGAGAAGAAGGTGAGAAGAAGGTGAGAAGAAGGTGAGAAGAAGGTGAGAAGAAGGTGAGAAGAAGGTGAGAAGAAGGTGAGAAGAAGGTGAGAAGAAGGAAGAAAGGAAGACGCCGGAGAGAAGCTCACGTTTCTCCTTGGTGTAACCTTCTCTGGTCTCCAGCAGCTCCGGCGCTCCAGGTGTGCAGGCGTAGATGGAGATCAGGTATCTGACCCCCTCCTCCAGCTCACCTGTGCACAGGTGACGGTCACACCTGGATGAAGACGCTCTCACCTGCTCGCTCACCTGTGATCTGAGCCTTAGTCACGTCAACAGGAACCTTCATCCAGTCCACTGTTGCATTGTGGGAGGAAGCAGGAAGCCACTCCAGGAAGTATCCGCAGGTGCTGGCGGCGCTGGAGGTCCACGAGACCTTGAAGCCCTCAGAAGATCCTGCAGTCCTGGAGACTCCAGAGCTTCTGTCTAAAGAAATGAAATCCTTTTGTTGGGATTTAGTTTCAATTTAACTTGAAGGTTGTTTTTCAATCATGCAAATGTTTTTAATTCCAATAACTGAAGAAAAACTTTTTTATTGAACATTTTCTATATTGTTTTGTATATTATTATATGATTACAGTTGAAATACTCTCTAGTATATCAAGTCTATCAATAGAGTCGCCAGAATAAACATCAACATCTAATATTTGTGTCTAAAGATTCATCAGAACTTTAGAAAAACTGCTTTTCAATCAAGATTAGAGCAGATATCTGGGTCTGCCCCGGGTCCTCCTCCCAGCTTTCAGGTGATTCAGCTCCGTTCTGTTCCAGTGTGTCGTCAATACTGTGTCGATAAAATACACATCACAGTACAAGGATACCATATACAAGATGTGTAGTATTGTCCAGTACTTGACTCTGGTGTTGTGATAGTGTAGTAACAAGTATATATGTGTAGTATTGTCCAGTACTTGACTCTGGTGTTGTGATAGTGTAGTAACAAGTATATATGTGTAGTATTGTCCAGTACTTGACTCTGGTGTTGTGATAGTGTAGTAACAAGTATATATGTGTAGTATTGTCCAGTACTTGACTCTGGTGTTGTGATAGTGTAGTAACAAGTATATATGTGTAGTATTGTCCAGTACTTGACTCTGATGTTGTGATAGTGTAGTAACAAGTATATATGTGTAGTATTGTCCAGTACTTGACTCTGGTGTTGTGATAGTGTAGTAACAAGTATATATATGTAGTATTGTCCAGTACTTGACTCTGGTGTTGTGATAGTGTAGTAACAAGTATATATGTGTAGTATTGTCCAGTACTTGACTCTGGTGTTGTGATAGTGTAGTAACAAGTATATATGTGTAGTATTGTCCAGTACTTGACTCTGGTGTTGTGATAGTGTAGTAACAAGTATATATGTGTAGTATTGTCCAGTACTTGACTCTGGTGTTGTGATAGTGTAGTAACAAGTATATATGTGTAGTATTGTCCAGTACTTGACTCTGGTGTTGTGATAGTGTAGTAACAAGTATATATGTGTAGTATTGTCCAGTACTTGACTCTGGTGTTGTGATAGTGTAGTAACAAGTATATATGTGTAGTATTGTCCAGTACTTGACTCTGGTGTTGTGATAGTGTAGTAACAAGTATATATGTGTGGTATTGTCCAGTACTTGACTCTGGTGTTGTGATAGTGTAGTAACAAGTATATATGTGTAGTATTGTGCAGTACTTGACTCTGGTGTTGTGATAGTGTAGTAACAAGTATATATGTGTAGTATTGTGCAGTACTTGACTCTGGTGTTGTGATAGTGTAGTAACAAGTATATATGTGTAGTATTGTCCAGTACTTGACTCTGGTGTTGTGATAGTGTAGTAACAAGTATATATGTGTAGTATTGTCCAGTACTTGACTCTGGTGTTGTGATAGTGTAGTAACAAGTATATATGTGTAGTATTGTCCAGTACTTGACTCTGGTGTTGTGATAGTGTAGTAACAAGTATATATGTGTAGTATTGTCCAGTACTTGTTCAGTACTTGACTCTGGTGTTGTGATAGTGTAGTAACAAGTATATATGTGTAGTATTGTCCAGTACTTGACTCTGGTGTTGTGATAGTGTAGTAACAAGTATATATGTGTAGTATTGTCCAGACAGTACTTGACTCTGGTGTTGTGATAGTGTAGTAACAAGTATATATGTGTAGTATTGTCCAGTACTTGACTCTGGTGTTGTGATAGTGTAGTAACAAGTATATATGTGTAGTATTGTCCAGTACTTGACTCTGGTGTTGTGATAGTGTAGTAACAAGTATATATGTGTAGTATTGTGCAGTACTTGACTCTGGTGTTGTGATAGTGTAGTAACAAGTATATATGTGTAGTATTTTCCAGTACTTGACTCTGGTGTTGTGATAGTGTAGTAACAAGTATATATGTGTAGTATTGTCCAGTACTTGACTCTGGTGTTGTGATAGTGTAGTAACAAGTATATATGTGTAGTATTGTCCAGTACTTGACTCTGGTGTTGTGATAGTGTAGTAACAAGTATATATGTGTAGTATTGTCCAGTACTTGACTCTGGTGTTGTGATAGTGTAGTAACAAGTATATATGTGTAGTATTGTCCAGTACTTGACTCTGGTGTTGTGATAGTGTATTAACAAGTATATATGTGTAGTATTGTCCAGTACTTGACTCTGGTGTTGTGATAGTGTAGTAACAAGTATATATGTGTAGTATTGTCCAGTACTTGACTCTGGTGTTGTGATAGTGTAGTAACAAGTATATATGTGTAGTATTGTCCAGTACTTGACTCTGGTGTTGTGATAGTGTAGTAACAAGTATATATGTGTAGTATTGTCCAGTACTTGACTCTGGTGTTGTGATAGTGTAGTAACAAGTATATATGTGTAGTATTGTCCAGTACTTGACTCTGGTGTTGTGATAGTGTAGTAACAAGTATATATGTGTAGTATTGTCCAGTACTTGACTCTGGTGTTGTGATAGTGTAGTAACAAGTATATATGTGTAGTATTGTCCAGTACTTGACTCTGGTGTTGTGATAGTGTAGTAACAAGTATATATGTGTAGTATTGTCCAGTACTTGACTCTGGTGTTGTGATAGTGTAGTAACAAGTATATATGTGTAGTATTGTCCAGTACTTGACTCTGGTGTTGTGATAGTGTAGTAACAAGTATATATGTGTAGTATTGTCCAGTACTTGACTCTGGTGTTGTGATAGTGTAGTAACAAGTATATATGTGTAGTATTGTCCAGTACTTGACTCTGGTGTTGTGATAGTGTAGTAACAAGTATATATGTGTAGTATTGTCCAGTACTTGACTCTGGTGTTGTGATAGTGTAGTAACAAGTATATATGTGTGGTATTGTCCAGTACTTGACTCTGGTGTTGTGATAGTGTAGTAACAAGTATATATGTGTAGTATTGTCCAGTACTTGACTCTGGTGTTGTGATAGTGTAGTAACAAGTATATATGTGTAGTATTGTCCAGTACTTGACTCTGGTGTTGTGATAGTGTAGTAACAAGTATATATGTGTGGTATTGTCCAGTACTTGACTCTGGTGTTGTGATAGTGTAGTAACAAGTATATATGTGTAGTATTGTCCAGTACTTGACTCTGGTGTTGTGATAGTGTAGTAACAAGTATATATGTGTAGTATTGTCCAGTACTTGACTCTGGTGTTGTGATAGTGTAGTAACAAGTATATATGTGTAGTATTGTCCAGTACTTGACTCTGGTGTTGTGATAGTGTAGTAACAAGTATATATGTGTAGTATTGTCCAGTACTTGACTCTGGTGTTGTGATAGTGTAGTAACAAGTATATATGTGTAGTATTGTCCAGTACTTGACTCTGGTGTTGTGATAGTGTAGTAACAAGTATATATGTGTAGTATTGTCCAGTACTTGACTCTGGTGTTGTGATAGTGTAGTAACAAGTATATATGTGTAGTATTGTCCAGTACTTGACTCTGGTGTTGTGATAGTGTAGTAACAAGTATATATGTGTAGTATTGTCCAGTACTTGACTCTGGTGTTGTGATAGTGTAGTAACAAGTATATATGTGTAGTATTGTCCAGTACTTGACTCTGGTGTTGTGATAGTGTAGTAACAAGTATATATGTGTAGTATTGTCCAGTACTTGACTCTGGTGTTGTGATAGTGTAGTAACAAGTATATATGTGTAGTATTGTCCAGTACTTGACTCTGGTGTTGTGATAGTGTAGTAACAAGTATATATGTGTAGTATTGTCCAGTACTTGACTCTGGTGTTGTGATAGTGTAGTAACAAGTATATATGTGTAGTATTGTCCAGTACTTGACTCTGGTGTTGTGATAGTGTAGTAACAAGTATATATGTGTAGTATTGTCCAGTACTTGACTCTGGTGTTGTGATAGTGTAGTAACAAGTATATATGTGTAGTATTGTCCAGTACTTGACTCTGGTGTTGTGATAGTGTAGTAACAAGTATATATGTGTAGTATTGTCCAGTACTTGACTCTGGTGTTGTGATAGTGTAGTAACAAGTATATATGTGTAGTATTGTCCAGTACTTGACTCTGGTGTTGTGATAGTGTAGTAACAAGTATATATGTGTAGTATTGTCCAGTACTTGACTCTGGTGTTGTGATAGTGTAGTAACAAGTATATATGTGTAGTATTGTCCAGTACTTGACTCTGGTGTTGTGATAGTGTAGTAACAAGTATATATGTGTAGTATTGTCCAGTACTTGACTCTGGTGTTGTGATAGTGTAGTAACAAGTATATATGTGTAGTATTGTCCAGTACTTGACTCTGGTGTTGTGATAGTGTAGTAACAAGTATATATGTGTAGTATTGTCCAGTCTTGACTCTGGTGTTGTGATAGTGTAGTAACAAGTATATATGTGTAGTATTGTCCAGTACTTGACTCTGGTGTTGTGATAGTGTAGTAACAAGTATATATGTGTAGTATTGTCCAGTACTTGACTCTGGTGTTGTGATAGTGTAGTAACAAGTATATATGTGTAGTATTGTCCAGTACTTGACTCTGGTGTTGTGATAGTGTAGTAACAAGTATATATGTGTAGTATTGTCCAGTACTTGACTCTGGTGTTGTGATAGTGTAGTAACAAGTATATATGTGTAGTATTGTCCAGTACTTGACTCTGGTGTTGTGATAGTGTAGTAACAAGTATATATGTGTAGTATTGTTCAGTACTTGACTCTGGTGTTGTGATAGTGTAGTAACAAGTATTCACACGGAACGTCACAAACTCAACAAACAAGTGCAACAACTAGAACGACTTCCCAAGAAAACCTCACACGCCCTCACACACAAAGACACACACACCTCACACACAAAGACAGACACACCTCACACACAAAGACACACACACCTCACACACAAAGACACACACACCTCACACACAAAGACAGACACACCTCACACACAAAGACACACACACCTCACACACAAAGACACACACACCTCACATACAAAGACACACACACATCACATACAAAGACACACACACCTCACACACAAAGACACACACACATCACATACAAAGACACACACACATCACATACAAAGACACACACACCTCACATACAAAGACACACACACCTCACATACAAAGACACACACACCTCACATACAAAGACACACACACCTCACATACAAAGACACACACACACACCTCACATACGACACACACACACACACCTCACATACAAAGACACACACACCTCACATACAAAGACACACACACACCTCACATACAAAGACACACACACCTCACATACAAAGACACACACACCTCACATACAAAGACACACACACCTCACATACAAAGACACACACACCTCACATACAAAGACACACACACCTCACATACAAAGACACACACACCTCACATACAAAGACACACACACTCTCACATACAAAGACACACACACCTCACATACAAAGACACACACACACATCACACACAAAGACACACACACCTACAAAGACACACACACACACAAAGACACACACACACCTCACACAAAGACACACACACACCTCACACACAAAGACACACACACCTCACATACAAAGACACACACACATCACATACAAAGACACACACACCTCACACACAAAGACACACACACCTCACATACAAAGACACACACACCACATACAAAGACACACACACCTCACATACAAAGACACACACACCTCACATACAAAGACACACACACCTCACATACAAAGACACACACACCTCACATCACAAAGACACACACACCTCACATACAAAGACACACACACCTCACATACAAAGACACACACACCTCACATACAAAGACACACACACCTCACATACAAAGACACACACACCTCACATACAAAGACACACACACACACCTCACATACAAAGACACACACACCTCACATACAAAGACACACACACCTCACATACAAAGACACACACACCTCACATACAAAGACACACACACCTCACATACAAAGCACACACACACACCTCACATACAAAGACACACACACCTCACATACAAAGACACACACACACATACAAAGACCACACACCACACTACAAAGACACACACACCTCACATACAAAGACACACACACCTCACATACAAAGACACACACACATCACACACAAAGACACACACACCTCACACACAAAGACACACACACCTCACATACAAAGACACACACACCTCACACACAAAGACACACACGCCTCATCAGCACTAAACAAAACCCGTTCTGTCTTCTACTCTGGCCTCGTTCCGTCTGGATCCTCCGACCCACGACCCTGTTCTCCAGCATCAACAAACTCCTGGAGCCCCACGACAACACCTCCACCCAGAACCCAAACCTCCTTCATCCCTTGACCACCAGCTCTCTACCTTCTCGCCAGTAACCACAGCAGACCTCATCCTCCACCTCACCCCTGGACCTCTTCCATCTGAACTCGTCAAAGTGTGACCTCTCTCGCCCACTCATCACTGACACCATCAACTCCTCCCTGACCTCTGAAGCTTGCTGCCATCCCCCCTCTCCTTAAAACCCTGGTCTTGACCCTGACGACCCCAACAATTTCAGACCCATCTCCAACCTCACGTTCATCTCCAAACCACTGGAAAGATCCATCGCAACTCAACTCAGGTCCTCCTTCTTCTCCAGTAACGTCTATCAAACCTTCCACTCCGGCTTCTGAACTCACCCCTGGAGCAGCTCTGATCAAGGTCACGAACGACCTCCTGCTCTCCTCTTCTTCTCCTGGACCTCAGCTTTGATACCATCAACCACTCCATGCTCCTCAGCCGCCTGAACTCAATAGGCATCACCGGTTCCGCCTCTCCTGGTTCAAGTCCTACCTGTCGGATAGATCTCACGATGTCGCCATAAATCACGGAGTCCCCCAAGGCTCAGTGCTCGGCCCCATCCTCTTCATCCTCTACATGCTCCCACTGGGTGGCATCATCCGCTGCCATGGACTTCACTTTCACTGCTATGCTGACGACACTCTACATCTCCAGCTCTTCTCTCCAGCATCACCCACTGCCTCACCATAAGAACCTGGATGGACCACAGTTTCCTCAAACTCAACAGCAATAAAACTGGAATGATAATCTTTGGACCAGAACCCGCCCCCCCACCTCCCAGAAGTTCTCACTCTGCATCGATGGTCACTCTGTCACTCCCTCCTCCCTGGTCAGGAACCTTGGCATCTTCATGGACCTTCAAGTCACACATTAATGCATCACCAAAACATCCTTCTTCCAGCTCCGGAACATCTCCTCCGACCCACTGCACCCCCTCAGCTGCTGAAGCACTGATCACTCATCACCTCCAGACTCCACTACTGCATCCTGTATGTTCTCCCCTCCACTGTCCTTCAAATACTGCAATATGTTCAGAACTCCGCTGCCCGACGGCTCACTCACACCCTCCAGAGAACATCACGCCGTCCTCCACCGGCTTCACTGGCTTCCTGTAGACACTTGAAGTATGTATTATTATTAGTATTAGTATTGTCCAGTACTTGACTCTGGTGTTGTGATAGTGTAGTAACAAGTATATATGTGTAGTATTGTCCAGTACTTGACTCTGGTGTTGTGATAGTGTAGTAACAAGTATATATGTGTAGTATTGTCCAGTACTTGACTCTGGTGTTGTGATAGTGTAGTAACACGTATATATGTGTAGTATTGTTGAGTACTTGACTCTGGTGTTGTGATAGTGTAGTAACAAGTATATATGTGTAGTATTGTCCAGTACTTGACTCTGGTGTTGTGATAGTGTAGTAACAAGTATATATGTGTAGTATTGTCCAGTACTTGACTCTGGTGTTGTGATAGTGTAGTAACAAGTATATAGGTGTAGTATTGTCCAGTACTTGACTCTGGTGTTGTGATAGTGTAGTAACAAGTATATATGTGTAGTATTGTCCAGTACTTGACTCTGGTGTTGTGATAGTGTAGTAACAAGTATATAGTTCGACTTGGTGTTGTGATAGTGTAGTAACAAGTATATATGTAAGTATTGTCCAGTACTTGACTCTGGTGTTGTGATAGTGTAGTAACAAGTATATATGTGTAGTATTGTCCAGTACTTGACTCTGGTGTTGTGATAGTGTAGTAACAAGTATATATGTGTAGTATTGTCCAGTACTTGACTCTGGTGTTGTGATAGTGTAGTAACAAGTATATATGTGTAGTATTGTCCAGTACTTGACTCTGGTGTTGTGATAGTGTAGTAACAAGTATATAGGTGTAGTATTGTCCAGTACTTGACTCTGGTGTTGTGATAGTGTAGTAACAAGTATATATGTGTAGTATTGTCCAGTACTTGACTCTGGTGTTGTGATAGTGTAGTAACAAGTATATAGGTGTAGTATTGTCCAGTACTTGACTCTGGTGTTGTGATAGTGTAGTAACAAGTATATAGGTGTAGTATTGTCCAGTACTTGACTCTGGTGTTGTGATAGTGTAGTAACAAGTATATATGTGTAGTATTGTCCAGTACTTGACTCTGGTGTTGTGAAAATTTTATAAAAAAAAAAAAAAACAAGTATTGTCCAGTACTTGACTCTGGTGTTGTGATAGTGTAGTAACAAGTATATAGGTGTAGTATTGTCCAGTACTTGACTCTGGTGTTGTGATAGTGTAGTAACAAGTATATATGTGTAGTATTGTCCAGTACTTGACTCTGGTGTTGTGATAGTGTAGTAACAAGTATATATGTGTAGTATTGTCCAGTACTTGACTCTGGTGTTGTGATAGTGTAGTAACAAGTATATATGTGTAGTATTGTCCAGTACTTGACTCTGGTGTTGTGATAGTGTAGTAACAAGTATATATGTGTAGTATTGTCCAGTACTTGACTCTGGTGTTGTGATAGTGTAGTAACAAGTATATATGTGTAGTATTGTCAGTACCTGCTTTGTGGACAGGTGTTCTGATGGTGGAGGGGGCGGAGCTCCCGTTGATGTTCCTGGCTGTGACCTCGATGATGAACTCTTGTCTGGGGTCAATCTCTAACTCAGCCATGTGCTCAGAGGGAAGAACTCGTCTTCTTTTTGTGTCATGTGACCCGTTCGACCTCCAGGTCACTTCCTGGTCCAGGATCTTCCCGTGACTCTGATGGTCCTGCAGCTCCTGTGGAGACCCATGAGTCACGGCTCCTGAACATGATTCAATCTCAACCACAAGTTCTTCTTCATGTTCGGATCAAAATGATGATTTTAATACAAAACAAAGTTTTCAATGAAGAAAAAACTGTTTAAACTAAAATTAAATGCTTGAAATTATTTTTGGGTTTGAAGAAAAATAAATGTGACTCAAATATCCTTGACTTCCTGACATTGTTGACGCATCGCTTGACGTTTTCTATTTTTACTTCAAATGTTTTTTATCGATAACATCAGAGACGAATCAGATGAAGTCAAGATATATACATTAAAATATTGTAATTATCGTGACTCGTGTTTCAAGAAAACAAGAACTTATGTCTCATCAGAGTCTGGTTCTGATCGAGGTTTCTGTCTCTTAATAAAAGCTTTTCTTCGTCACTGACATGATTTAGTTTTTCTCTTATAAGGTCGCATGAGTTTAGAAAACAATGCAATGATTTATTAAAAAAAAGTTGAAGCAGGAAGTGATGCAGTTAAAGCAGGAAGTGATGCAGTTGAAGCAGGAAGTGATGCAGTGAAGCAGAAGTAAGTTAAAGGAAGTGATGCAGTGAAGCAGGAAGTGATGCAGTTGAGAAGTGATGCAGAGAAGTGATGCAGTTGAAGCAGGAAGTGATGCAGTTAAAGAAGGAAGTGATGCAGTGAAGCAGGAAGTGATGCAGTTGAAGCAGGAAGTGATGCAGTTGAAGCAGGAAGTGATGCAGTTAAAGAAGGAAGTGATGCAGTGAAGCCGGAAGTGATGCAGTGAAGCAGGACGTGATGCAGTTGAAGCAGGAAGTGATGCAGTTAAAGCAGGAAGTGATGCAGTTGAAGCAGGAAGTGATGCAGTGAAGCAGTAAGTGATGCAGTTGAAGCAGGAAGTGATGCAGTTCAGCAGGAAGTGATGCAGTTAAAGCAGGAAGTGATGCAGTTGAAGCAGGACGTGATGCAGTAAAGCAGGAAGTGATGCAGTTGAAGCAGGAAGTGATGCAGTGAAGCAGGACGTGATGCAGTGAAGCAGGAAGTGATGCAGTTAAAGCAGGAAGTGATGCAGTTGAAGCAGGACGTGATGCAGTGAAGCAGGAAGTGATGCAGTGAAGCAGGAAGTGATGCAGTTAAAGCAGGAAGTGAGGCAGTTAAAGCAGGAAGTGATGCAGTGAAGCAGGAAGTGATGCAGTTAAAGCAGGAAGTGATGCAGTGAAGCAGGAAGTGATGCAGTGAAGCAGGAAGTGATGCAGTGAAGCAGGAAGTGATGCAGTGAAGCAGGAAGTGATGCAGTTAAAGCAGGAAGTGATGCAGTGAAGCAGGAAGTGATGCAGTGAAGCAGGAAGTGATGCAGTGAAGCAGGAAGTGATGCAGTTGAAGCAGGAAGTGATGCAGTGAAGCAGGAAGTGATGCAGTGAAGCAGGAAGTGATGCAGTTAAAGCAGGAAGTGATGTGCTTCAAAGGTGGTAATTGTTCACTCAGATCAATCATTCATAATAACAATATTGTGTACCATAATAATACATAATAGACACAAACCTTCCAGACCACGACACACCTGGTCAGGTGCGGCTGCAGCCAGACGTCCAGAGCATCAGGAACTACAAGTGAGAGTAACGACGTTAAAATGATGGAGTTGTTGTGAGTCTGTGGAGAAACTTACCGTCACCAAGAGTGCGGAACTCAACACCTTCGCTCCACTCACTCCACCTCCAGAAGTGTTGAGCCGCTCCACATCTTAGCTGCAGCATGTACCTGGAGTCTGGGGTCAGATGGTTGACGATGATGGACGTCAGGTTCACGCCCGAGTCCTCACTCTGGCAGAGGAACATCTGTCAGGAACTTTCAAGTGATTTGAACTATTGCATCATTTTATCTTTAATTTATGCTTTGTAACAATTGAATGAATCACAATTCATACATTTATTTTAACATTAGAATTACATCATTAAAAAAATCATGTGACGATCAGACGATCATGTGACGAGCAGATGATCAGATGATCATGTGATCATGTGATCAGACGATCAGACGATCAGACGATCATGTGATGAGCAGATGATCAGATGATCATGTGATCAGATGATCAGACGATCAGACGATCAGACGATCAGACGATCAGACGATCAGACGATCATGTGACGAGCAGATGATCGGATGATCATGTGATCGTCTGATCAGATGATCAGATGATCAGATGATCAGATGATCATGTGATCAGACGATCAGACGATCAGACGATCATGTGATGAGCAGATGATCAGATGATCATGTGATCAGACGATCAGACAATCAGACGATCAGACGATCATGTGACGAGCAGATGATTGGATGATCATGTGATCAGACGATCAGACGATCATGTGACGAGCAGATGATTGGATGATCATGTGATCAGACGATCAGACGATCATGTGACGAGCAGATGATTGGATGATCATGTGATCAGACGATCAGACGATCATGTGACGAGCAGATGATTGGATGATCATGTGATCAGACGATCAGACGATCAGACGATCAGACGATCAGACGATCATGTGACGAGCAGATGATCGGATGATCATGTGATCAGACGATCATGCGATCAGACGATCAGACGATCAGACGATCAGACGATCAGACGATCAGACGATCAGACGATCAGACGATCAGACGATCAGACGATCATGTGATCAGACGATCAGACGATCAGATGATCATGTGATCATGTGATCATGTGATCATGTGATGAGCAGGTAATCAGTAATATTTAACTTAAATGATATAATATTTAATTCAATGATTCAATCAAATCATTCGATGCTTAAACAATGTTTACCGTGAGGTCAGTGTTGTTCAGCTTGACCTCGCAGGTCACGTTGAGTCTGGCGTACGAGTCCACGCTCCAGCTCCAGCTCACGCTCACGTCTCGGGCCCCCATTGACCAGGTCGTGACCCGCGGAGGCAACATGTGGACTGAGAGTTGACACGAGTCAGAACATCTGAGAACACCTGAGATCACCTGAGAACACCTGAGAACACCTGAGAACATCTGAGAACATCTGAGAACACCTGAGATCACCTGAGAACACCTGAGAACATCTGAGAACACCTGAGAACATCTGAGAACACCTGAGAACACCTGAGAACATCTGAGAACATCTGAGAACACCTGAGAACACCTGAGAACATCTGAGAACACCTGAGAACATCTGAGAACATCTGAGAAGACCTGAGAACACATGAGATCACCTGAGAACACCTGAGAACATCTGAGAACATCTGAGAACATCTGAGAACACCTGAGAACACCTGAGAACACCTGAGAACACCTGAGAACATCTGAGAACACCTGAGAACACCTGAGATCACCTGAGATCACCTGAGAACACCTGAGAACACCTGAGAACACATGAGATCACCTGAGAACACCTGAGATCACCTGAGAACACCTGAGAACATCTGAGATCACCTGAGAACACCTGAGATCACCTGAGAACACCTGAGAACATCTGAGAACATCTGAGAACACCTGAGAACACATGAGATCACCTGAGAACACCTGAGATCACCTGAGAACACCTGAGAACACATGAGATCACCTGAGAACACCTGAGATCACCTGAGAACACCTGAGAACATCTGAGAACACCTGAGAACACCTGAGAACATCTGAGAACATCTGAGAACACCTGAGAACACCTGAGAACACGTGAGATCACCTGAGAACACCTGAGATCACCTGAGAACACCTGAGAACATCTGAGAACACCTGAGAACACCTGAGATCACCTGAGATCACCTGAGAACACCTGAGATCACCTGAGATCACCTGAGATCACCTGAGAACATCTGAGAACACCTGAGAACACCTGAGATCACATGAGATCACCTGAGATCACCTGAGAACACCTGAGAACACATGAGATCACCTGAGAACACCTGAGATCACCTGAGATCACCTGAGAACACCTGAGAACATCTGAGAACACCTGAAATCACCTGAGAACACCTGAGAACACCTGAGATCTCCTGAGAACACCTGAGATCACCTGAGAACACCTGAGATCACCTGAGAACACCTGAGATCACCTGAGATCACCTGAGAACACCTGAGAACACCTGAGAACACCTGAGATCACCTGAGAACACCTGAGAACACCTGAGATCACCTGAGAACACCTGAGAACACCTGAGAACACCTGAGATCACCTGAGATCACCTGAGACACCTGAGAACACCTGAGAACACCTGAGAACACCTGAGATCACCTGAAACACCTGAGAACACCTGAGAACACCTGAGAACACCTGAGACACCTGAGACACCTGAGATCACCTGAGAACACCTGAGAACACCTGAGAACACTCACCTGAGAACACCTGAGAACACCTGAGATCTCCTGAGAACACCTGAGATCACCTGAGAACACCTGAGATCACCTAAGATCACCTGAGATCACCTGAGATCCCCTTTGAACACCTGAGATCACCTGAGATCACCTGAGAACACCTGAGATCACCTGAGAACACCTGAGATCACCTGAGAACACCTGAGATCACCTGAGATCCCCTTTGAACACCTGAGAACACCTGAGAACACCTGAGAACACCTGAGATCCCCTTTGAACACCTGAGATCACCTGAGATCACCTGAGAACACCTGAGATCACCTGAGAACACCTGAGATCACCTGAGAACACCTGAGATCACCTGAGATCCCCTTTGAACACCTGAGATCACCTGAGAACACTTGAGAACACCTGAGAACACCTGAGATCACCTGAGAACACCTGAGATCACCTGAGATCCCCTTTGAACACCTGAGATCACCTGAGATCACCTGATGGTCTCACCTCGATGAAGCAGGTCCACCTCATAACTCAAGGTCACACCGCCCAGATTATTGTCAGCCGAGAGAGTCCAGTTTTTCAGTCCAACGTCCACTTTGACCTTC
>JACEEU010000753.1:30000-52500 GCA_016630915.1 Callionymus lyra
CAAACAGGAAGTGAGCGAGGGTCGGCGAGGGAGTCACCGGGATCCGTCCTGACGGTCTGGGGTCGGCTGCTGAGGTTCTGATAATGATACGTGAGACGGACCGAGTGCGAGACACACTCCAGAGGGACGCTCGAGGTCCAGGTCCAGTTACGAGCCCGTCCCGGTGGATCCGTTGCCATGACGACCTCGTCCTGGAACACAAGACGTTTGAAACTGTTTCATCACAATCGTGTCATCGATCACTAACCTGGTGATCGTGTCATCGGTAACTAACCTGGTGATCGTGTCATAGATCACTAACCTGGTGATCGTGTCATCGGTAACTAACCTGGTGATCGTGTCATCGGTCACTAACCTGGTGATCGTGTCATCAATCACTAACCTGGTGATCGTGTCATCGGTAACTAACCTGGTGATCGTGTCATCGGTAACTAACCTGGTGATCGTGTCATCAATCACTAACCTGGTGATCGTGTCATCAATCACTAACCTGGTGATCGTGTCATCGGTAACTAACCTGGTGATCGTGTCATCAATCACTAACCTGGTGATCGTGTCATCGGTAATCGGTAACTAACCTGGTGATCGTGTCATCGATCACTAACCTGGTGATCGTGTCATCGGTAACTAACCTGGTGATCGTGTCATCGGTAACTAACCTGGTGATCGTGTCATCGATCACTAACCTGGTGATCGTGTCATCGGTAACTAACCTGGTGATCGTGTCATCGGTCACTAACCTGGTGATCGTGTCATCATCGGTGTCATCAATCACTAACCTGGTGATCGTGTCATCGGTAAACTAACCTGGTGATCGTGTCATCAGATCACTAACCTGGTGATCGTGTCATCGGTAACTAACCTGGTGACTAACGTGTCATCGATCACTAACCTGGTGATCGTGTCATCGGTAACTAACCTGGTGATCGTGTCATCGATCACTAACCTGGTGATTGTGTCATCGGTCACTAACCTGGTGATCGTGTCATCAATCACTAACCTGGTGATCGTGTCATCGGTAACTAACCTGGTGATCGTGTCATCGATCACTAACCTGGTGATCGTGTCATCGGTAACTAACCTGGTGATCGTGTCATCGATCACTAACCTGGTGATCGTGTCATCGGTCACTAACCTGGTGATCGTGTCATCAATCACTAACCTGGTGATCGTGTCATCGGTAACTAACCTGGTGATCGTGTCATCGATCACTAACCTGGTGATCGTGTCATCGGTAACTAACCTGGTGATCGTGTCGCTAACGTGGTGATCAGTAACTAACCTGGTGACCGATGTCATCGGTAACTAACCTGGTGATCGTGTCATCAATCACTGACCTGGTGATCGTGTCATCGGTAACTAACCTGGTGATCGTGTCATAGATCACTAACCTGGTGATCGTGTCATCGGTAACTAACCTGGTGATCGTGTCATCAATCACTGACCTGGTGATCGTGTCATCGGTAACTAACCTGGTGATCGTGTCATCGATCACTGACCTGGTGATCGTGTCATCGGTAACTAACCTGGTGATCGTGTCATCAATCACTGACCTGGTGATCGTGTCATCAATCACTGACCTGGTGATCGTGTCATCGGTAACTAACCTGGTGATCGTGTCATAGATCACTAACCTGGTGATCGTGTCATCGATCACTAACCTGGTGATCGTGTAATAGATCACTAACCTGGTGATCGTGTCATCGATCACTAACCTGGTGATCGTGTCATCAATCACTAACCTGGTGATCGTGTCATCGATCACTAACCTGGTGTGTCGTCATCGGTAACTAACCTGGTGATCGTGTCATCGATCACTGACCTGGTGATCGTGTCATCGGTCACTAACCTGGTGATCGTGTCATCAGTAACTAACCTGGTGATCGTGTCATCGATCACTAACCTGGTGATCGTGTCATCAGTAACTAACCTGGTGATCGTGTCATCGGTCACTAACCTGGTGATCGTGTCATAGATCACTAACCTGGTGATCGTGTCATCGATCACTAACCTGGTGATCGTGTAATAGATCACTAACCTGGTGATCGTGTCATCGATCACTAACCTGGTGATCGTGTCATCAGTAACTAACCTGGTGATCGTGTCATCGATCACTAACCTGGTGATCGTGTCATCAGTAACTAACCTGGTGATCGTGTCATCGGTCACTAACCTGGTGATCGTGTCATAGATCACTAACCTGGTGATCGTGTCATCGATCACTAACCTGGTGATCGTGTCATAGATCACTAACCTGGTGATCGGTAGTCACTAACCTGGTGATCACTAACACCTGGTGATCGTGTCATCAATCACTGACCTGGTGATCGTGTCATCGGTAACTAACCTGGTGATCGTGTCATAGATCACTAACCTGGTGATCGTGTCATCGATCACTAACCTGGTGATCGTGTAATAGATCACTAACCTGGTGATCGTGTCATCGATCACTAACCTGGTGATCGTGTCATCAATCACTAACCTGGTGATCGTGTCATCGATCACTAACCTGGTGATCGTGTCATCGGTAACTAACCTGGTGATTGTGTCATCGGTAACTAACCTGGTGATCGTGTCATCGGTCACTAACCTGGTGATCGTGTCATCGGTAACTAACCTGGTGATCGTGTCATCGATCACTGACCTGGTGATCGTGTCATCGGTAACTAACCTGGTGATCGTGTCATCGATCACTAACCTGGTGATCGTGTCGGTAACTAACCTGGTGATCACTAACCTGGTGATCGTGTCATCGGTAACTAACCTGGTGATTGTGTCATCGGTAACTAACCTGGTGATCGTGTCATCGGTCACTAACCTGGTGATCGTGTCATCAATCACTAACCTGGTGATCGTGTCATCGATCACTAACCTGGTGATCGTGTCATCGGTAACTAACCTGGTGATCGTGTCATCGATCACTGACCTGGTGATCGTGTCATCGGTCACTAACCTGGTGATCGTGTCATCAGTAACTAACCTGGTGATCGTGTCATCACGGATCACTAACCTGGTGATCGTGTCATCAGTAACTAACCTGGTGATCGTGTCATCGGTCACTAACCTGGTGATCGTGTCATAGATCACTAACCTGGTGATCGTGTCATCGATCACTAACCTGGTGATCGTGTAATAGATCACTAACCTGGTGATCGTGTCATCGATCACTAACCTGGTGATCGTGTCATCAGTAACTAACCTGGTGATCGTGTCATCGATCACTAACCTGGTGATCGTGTCATCAGTAACTAACCTGGTGATCGTGTCATCGGTCACTAACCTGGTGATCGTGTCATAGATCACTAACCTGGTGATCGTGTCATCGATCACTAACCTGGTGATCGTGTAATAGATCACTAACCTGGTGATCGTGTCATCGATCACTAACCTGGTGATCGTGTCATCAATCACTGACCTGGTGATCGTGTCATCGGTAACTAACCTGGTGATCGTGTCATAGATCACTAACCTGGTGATCGTGTCATCGATCACTAACCTGGTGATCGTGTAATAGATCACTAACCTGGTGATCGTGTCATCGATCACTAACCTGGTGATCGTGTCATCAATCACTAACCTGGTGATCGTGTCATCGATCACTAACCTGGTGATCGTGTCATCGGTAACTAACCTGGTGATCGTGTCATCGATCACTAACCTGGTGATCGTGTCATAGATCACTAACCTGGTGATCGTGTCATCGATCACTAACCTGGTGATCGTGTCATCGGTCACTAACCTGGTGATCGTGTCATCGGTAACTAACCTGGTGATCATGTCATCGATCACTGACCTGGTGATCGTGTCATCGGTAACTAACCTGGTGATCGTGTCATCAGTAACTAACCTGGTGATCGTGTCATCGGTAACTAACCTGGTGATCGTGTCATCAGTAACTAACCTGGTGATCGTGTCATCGGTCACTAACCTGGTGATCGTGTCATCGGTCACTAACCTGGTGATCGTGTCATCAGTAACTAACCTGGTGATCGTGTCATCGGTCACTAACCTGGTGATTGTGTCATCGGTAACTAACCTGGTGATCGTGTCATCGGTCACTAACCTGGTGATCGTGTCATCAGTAACTAACCTGGTGATCGTGTCATCGGTCACTAACCTGGTGAGTCTCTTTATTGCCGACCAGTACAACCAACCTGGCTGTGAACGCAGCAGCAGCAAAGCATGATGGGTCGTCAGACCAGGTCAGACCAATCTCTTGACCTGAGGCTGAGATCTCCACGTTACTGGGTCCACATGGAAACTGACCTGAGCAGAAATATGGATCACAACCAGACTTCATTGATGGTCAAGTAAGGTAAGGTAAGGTAAGGTAAAACTTTATTGATCCCTCAGGAGGTCTCCTTTGGGAAATTGTTTTTTACCAATAGCCAGCAATTTTTCATAAACAATAAAAAATAATACATAAAAAATAAAATAAGAAGAACATAAAGAGGAAGAACAAATGACACAATCTAAGTCAAAACAAAGATAAAGAACATAGGTCAAGGAAAGAAAAAACAAAACAGATCAAAGACAACTGGAACACATCCAGATACTTTCACTCCACTTCTGCCCCCGAACTCAGAATTGTACAATTTAATAGCCCGAGGTCTGACCCAAGTCAGAGGTTTGATGATGAAGTGACGACACAAGGGGGCGACAGAGAGTCGTTCCAGTGACTCTCAAGGCCACTTGAGATGGAGATGAAGTCTGTGGTTCTGAAAAGACCCGCATTCAAAGTTCAAAGTTCAAAGGTTGATGAAAGATCTTCTCGTGGTCTGAAGACTCGAGTCACGATGAAGCAAAAGGTTTGTTTACATCATAGTTGTGTCTCAAACATACTTCTCTTAGTATACTAGAAGTTAGTATCATCAGGATAGTGTACGTACTAACTAGTAACTAATCCTCCACAGATAGTATGTCTCAAACATACTTCTCTTAGTATACTAGAAGTTAGTATCATCAGGATAGTGTACGTACTAACTAGTAACTAATCCTCCACAGATAGTATGTCTCAAACATACTTCTCTTAGTATACTAGAAGTTAGTATCATCAGGATAGTGTACGTACTAACTAGTAACTAATCCTCCACAGATAGTATGTCTCAAATCACATACTTCTCTTAGTATACTAGAAGTTAGTATCATCAGGATAGTGTACGTACTAACTAGTAACTAATCCTCCACAGATAGTATGTCTCAAACATACTTCTCTTAGTATACTAGAAGTTAGTATCATCAGGATAGTGTACGTACTAACTAGTAACTAATCCTCCACAGATAGTATGTCTCAAACATACTTCTCTTAGTATACTAGAAGTTAGTATCATCAGGATAGTGTACGTACTAACTAGTAACTAATCCTCCACAGATAGTATGTCTCAAACATACTTCTCTTAGTATACTAGAAGTTAGTATCATCAGGATAGTGTACGTACTAACCAGTAACTAATCCTCCACAGATAGTATGTCTCAAATCTCATACTTCTCTTAGTATACTAGAAGTTAGTATCATCAGGATAGTGTACGTACTAACTAGTAACTAATCCTCCACAGATAGTATGTCTCAAACATACTTCTCTTAGTATACTAGAAGTTAGTATCATCAGGATAGTGTACGTACTAACTAGTAACTAATCCTCCACAGATAGTATGTCTCAAACATACTTCTCTTAGTATACTAGAAGTTAGTATCATCAGGATAGTGTACGTACTAACTAGTAACTAATCCTCCACAGATAGTATGTCTCAAACATACTTCTCTTAGTATACTAGAAGTTAGTATCATCAGGATAGTGTACGTACTAACTAGTAACTAATCCTCCACAGATAGTATGTTTCAAACATACTTCTCTTAGTATACTAGAAGTTAGTATCATCAGGATAGTGTACGTACTAACTAGTAACTAATCCTCCACAGATAGTATGTCTCAAACATACTTCTCTTAGTATACTAGAAGTTAGTATCATCAGGATAGTGTACGTACTAACTAGTAACTAATCCTCCACAGATAGTATGTCTCAAACATACTTCTCTTAGTATACTAGAAGTTAGTATCATCAGGATAGTGTACGTACTAACTAGTAACTAATCCTCCACAGATAGTATGTCTCAAACATACTTCTCTTAGTATACTAGAAGTTAGTATCATCAGGATAGTGTACGTACTAACTAGTAACTAATCCTCCACAGATAGTATGTCTCAAATCAAACTCTGCTGCTACAAACTAACAGGAAATGACGTGACAGCTTCTTCTTCTACTACTATTTAAGGATGATTTCAACCAGCTGTAGGAACACTAGCGACACCTGCTGGCAGCAAGTTTGGTTTCAAGAAAATCCAGTTATTTAAGCTGGTATCAGCTTTGAAGACGTGTTTATCCTCCTACTGCTGCTCAAAATACACCTGTAGGTATATATATATATATATATATATATATATATATATATATATATTTAAATATATATATATATTTAAATATATATATATATTTAAATATATTCATATAAAACTTCTGTTTACAACGTCACTAAGATGGAGTCGTTAAGGGTAGAAAGTGTCCATCGATTCATACTCAGTTTAGTGTGTGTTAGTATTATTGTGTACATCAAGAACTACATTTACATGCTAATAATTGAGACACACTTATGCACTACACATACTAACATTGAGTACAAGTTAGTATGTGTACAAGTACAAGTATGTGATTTGAGACTCATGTCTGAGGTTTGAAAGAGAAAATGATTCACTTTCTTTCATTTTCAGGACAAAACGTTCTGTTGAGACTCGAGATCTTCTGGAAAACATTGACACGAGGACCTGTTGACGACCTTGAAGTCACTGCTGAACAACATGTACCAGAGTTAACTGTAGACTCACCTCCTGCTCCGCACGTCCAGTCCGGGAGAAGAAAAACAAGCACAAGTCCTGGGATCAGAGCTGGAACCAGATGTTCCCTCATGTTCTTCCACGATCTTCTGGTGAAGAGTGTGTGTGTGTGTGTGTGTGTGTGTGTGTGTGTGTGTGTGTGTGTGTGTGTGTTGTGTGTGTCCAGGAGCTTCAGCGTCACAAGCTTCCAAGGAAACCCAAACTTCCTGCTGTGGGAACAGGCTCTGGCTTGAACCACCTCTGATTCAAATATTCCGGGATCGAGTCCAACAACAAGTATTTCCTTCTTTCGAAGCCATTACTGTCTCGTGGATAAACAGGCTTTTAACGTTTGTTGAGGTTTTCATCGAAGCTTTTAAGTCAAATGTTCTTCATGAGATGAACTTGATCTTCAACGACTGATGAGAAACTATCAGGATCCACTGAGTGGTTTTAGATCCACTTTAGTTCGAGTTCACACGAGTGGTGTGTATCAACAAGTGTGTGTAGTATTGTGCAGTACTTGACTCTGGTGTTGTGATAGTGTAGTAACAAGTATATATGTGTAGTATTGTCCAGTACTTGACTCTGGTGTTGTGATAGTGTAGTAACAAGTATATATGTGTAGTATTGTGCAGTACTTGACTCTGGTGTTGTGATAGTGTAGTAACAAGTATATATGTGTAGTATTGTCCAGTACTTGACTCTGGTGTTGTGATAGTGTAGTAACAAGGATATATGTGTAGTATTGTCCAGTACTTGACTCTGGTGTTGTGATAGTGTAGTAACAAGTATATATGTGTAGTATTGTTGAGTACTTGACTCTGGTGTTGTGATAGTGTAGTAACAAGTATATATGTGTAGTATTGTCCAGTACTTGACTCTGGTGTTGTGATAGTGTAGTAACAAGTATATATGTGTAGTATTGTCCAGTACTTGACTCTGGTGTTGTGATAGTGTAGTAACAAGTATATATGTGTAGTATTGTCCAGTACTTGACTCTGGTGTTGTGATAGTGTAGTAACAAGTATATATGTGTAGTATTGTCCAGTACTTGACTCTGGTGTTGTGATAGTGTAGTAACAAGTATATATGTGTAGTATTGTCCAGTACTTGACTCTGGTGTTGTGATAGTGTAGTAACAAGTATATATGTGTAGTATTGTCCAGTACTTGACTCTGGTGTTGTGATAGTGTAGTAACAAGTATATATGTGTAGTATTGTCCAGTACTTGACTCTGGTGTTGTGATAGTGTAGTAACAAGTATATATGTGTAGTATTGTCCAGTACTTGACTCTGGTGTTGTGATAGTGTAGTAACAAGTATATATGTGTAGTATTGTCCAGTACTTGACTCTGGTGTTGTGATAGTGTAGTAACAAGTATATATGTGTAGTATTGTCCAGTACTTGACTCTGGTGTTGTGATAGTGTAGTAACAAGTATATATGTGTAGTATTGTCCAGTACTTGACTCTGGTGTTGTGATAGTGTAGTAACAAGTATGTATGTGTAGTATGGTCCAGTACTTGACTCTGGTGTTGTGATAGTGTAGTAACAAGTATATATGTGTAGTATTGTCCAGTACTTGACTCTGGTGTTGTGATAGTGTAGTAACAAGTATATATGTGTAGTATTGTCCAGTACTTGACTCTGGTGTTGTGATAGTGTAGTAACAAGTATATATGTGTAGTATTGTCCAGTACTTGACTCTGGTGTTGTGATAGTGTAGTAACAAGTATATATGTGTAGTATTGTCCAGTACTTGACTCTGGTGTTGTGATAGTGTAGTAACAAGTATATATGTGTAGTATTGTCCAGTACTTGACTCTGGCTCTGAAGGACGTAACAACTGCTGCCATCTAGTGGCCAGAAACACAAACACAAAACTAAAAAAACATGTCAACATGTTAATTTTGATTGTAAATAATCGTATTATTTGAATGAAAACACAAAGAAAAATAAACTGATAGTTCTTTGAATAAAGATATAAAATATTGTTTTCTATCATCACAAAACTGTCAGTGACATCAATCAGACAAAACATGGAAAACGATCATTTATTCTTCGATTCAAAAACTAACTTAAAACATATATTTTCTATATTCAAGGTCAACTCTTGTGTCACACAATCAAAATCCTACCAGCGACGCTTGTGTCGACTCATGATCAGAGTTTTGAACACGTGACAGTAGAGGCGTTGATGTGTCGAGTGACGTGTGGTCAGTGTTTACAATCACAGCAGGGGGTGAAGGTGGGGTGAAGGCGGGGTGAAGGCGGGGTGAAGGCGGGGTGAGGTGGGGTGAGGTGGGGTGAGAGGGGGGTGAGGTGGGGTGAGAGGGTGAGGTGGGGTGAGGGGGGGTGGGGTGGGGTGAGGTGGGGTGAGGGGGTGAAGGCGGGGTGAAGGGGGGGTGAGGTGGGGTGAGGTGGGGTGAGGGGGTGAGGTGGGGTGAAGGGGGGTGAGGTGGGGTAGAGGGGGTGAGGTGGGGTGAGGGGGTGAGGGGGGTGAGGTGGGTGAGGGGGGGGTGAGGGGTGAGGGGGTGAGGGGGGGTGAGGGGGGTGAGGTGGAGGTGGGGGAAGATGAGGGGGTGAGGGGGTGAGGGGGGTGAGGGGGGTGAGGTGGGGTGAGGGGGGTGAGGGGGGGAGGGGAGTGGAGGTGGGGTGAAGGGGGTGAGGGGGTGGGGGGGGTGAGGGGGTGAGGTGGGGTGAGGGGGGTGAGGGGGGTGAGGGGGGTGAGGGGGGTGAGGGGGGTGAGGGGGGTGAGGGGGTGAGGTGGGGTGAGGGGGGTGAGGGGGTGAGGAGGGGGTGAGGTGGGGTGAGGGGGTGAGGTGGGGTGAGGGGGGGAGGGGGTGGGGTGAGGTGGGGTGAGGGGGTGAGGCGGGGTGAGGCGGGGTGAGGCGGGCGTCATGGGTCAGGCCTACAGCTTGGATCGGGGTGTGGTCTCCAGCAGGTCCCTCATGTCCAGCAGCGCCTCCTCGACGCTGGCAGACAGACGCGCGGCGCTGGTGTCGCTGCAGCTGTTGAAGGCGGAGACGGTGAAGTTGATGAGGTTCTCCATGGGGTTGTAGCAGAACCCGTAACCGTTGGAGACGACGGGCCCGAAGCACAGGATGCAGCCGCTCTTCGACGGAACCTGAAGAACATCTTTAGTCAAACATCCTTGAAAACATATCATTTATTCAAATACATTTGTTTCTAAAGTCAGTATTTTTAAATGTTATTGTACGAAACAAACTTAATGTAACTTTCAGCCAATCACGTGCAGCGCAGACGATCACATGACACTGAAAATACTACATTTATGTTTGTATCAAATTAAAAATAATTTATAAAATATATTTTTTAATGATTGGAATTCGATTTATTTAGAAAATATTCAAGTTATTGTTCAATATTTTAAAAGATTAAAATCCTTGAATTACAGGAAATGATTTAAATGAATGAATACATCGCGTAGAACCCGAGGTCACGAGTGACTACCTGGCTGGTGGACAGCTGGTAGTGCAGAGCTTTGGCATGGACCGGGTCAGAGAAGACGTCAGGAACCGGAAGCTTCTGCTCCAGAGCCTGGAGCTTCAGGCCCAGCAGGTGTCGGTCGACGGCCTGACCTGTGATGGCCTGAGAAGAACGAACTCATGATCCACAAACATCTTAGATTCACGAGGTCAGTTCCTGGAGGCAACATGTTAACATCTCCACATCTCCACATCTCGTCTTCTCCACATCTCCACATCTCGTCATCTCCACATCTCCACATCTCCACATCTCCACATCTCCACATCTCGTCATCTCCACATCTCCACATCTCCACATCTCCACATCTCCACATCTCCACATCTCCACATCTCCACATCTCCACATCTCCACATCTCGTCATCTCCACATCTCCACATCTCCACATCTCGTCATCTCCACATCTCCACATCTCCACATCTCCACATCTCGTCATCTCCACACATCTCCACATCTCGTCATCTCCATTTTCATCTCCACATCTCTCATCTCCACATCTAGTCATCTCCACATCTCCACATCTCCATCTCCATCTCCACATCTCTTCATCTCCACATCTCTTCATCTCCACATCTCCACATCTCCACATCTCCACATCTCCACATCTCGTCATCTCGACATCTCGTCATCTCGTCATCTCCACATCTCCACATCTACATCTCCACATCCCATCATCTCATCTCCCATTCCCACATCTCGTCATCTCCACATCTCGTCATCTCGTCATCTCCACATCTCCACATCTCCACATCTCCACATCTCCACATCTCCACATCTCGTCATCTCGCACATCTCCACATCTCCACATCTCCACATCTCGTCATCTCCACATCTCGTCATCTCCACATCTCGTCATCTCCACATCTCGTCATCTCCACATCTCCACATCTCACATTCTCCACATCTAGTCATCTCCACATCTCCACATTCATCTCCACATCTCGTCATCTCCACATCTCGTCATCTCCACATCTCTGTCATCTCCATCCAGTCCACATCTCCACATCTCCACATCTAGTCATCTCCACATCTCATCTCATCTCCATTCCACATCTCGTCATCTCCACATCTCGTCATCTCCATCTCCACATCTCATCTCCCATCTCCACATCTCGTCATCTCCCACATCTAGTCATCTCCACATCTCCACATCTCGTCATCTCACATCTCGTCATCTCCCACATCTCCACATCTCCACATCTCCACATCTCCACATCTCCACATCTCCACATCTCGACATCTCCACATCTCCACATCTCCACATCTCCACATCTCGTCATCTCCACATCTCGTCATCTCCACATCTCGTCATCTCCACATCTCGTCATCTCCACATCTCCACATCTCGTCATCTCACATCATTCATCTATCCACATTCCACATCTCCACATCTCATTCGTCCATCTCCACATCTCCACATCTCCACATCTCCACATCTCCCATCTCCACATCTCATCTCCACATCTCCACATCTACTCATCTCCACATCTCCACATCTCCACATCTAGTCATCTCCACATCTCCACATCTCCACATCTCGTCATCTCCACATCTCCACATCTCCACATCTCGTCATCTCCACATCTCCACATCTCATCTCACATCTCGTCATCTCCACATCTCGTCATCTCCACATCTCCACATCTCCACATCTAGGTCATCTCACATTCACATCTCCACATCTCCACATCTCGACATCTCGTCATCTCCACATCTCGTCATCTCCACATCTCCACATCTCCACATCTCCACATCTCGTCATCTCCACATCTCATCTCACATCTCGACATCTCCAACATCTCGTCATCTCCACATCTATCCCGTCATCTCCACCATCTCCACATCTAGTCATCTCCACATCTCCACATCTCGTCATCTCCACATCTAGTCATCTCCACATCTCCACATCTCCACATCTCGTCATCTCCACATCTCCCACATCTGTCATCTCCACATCTGTACAACATCTCCACATCTCGTCATCTCCACATCTCGTCATCTCCACATCTCCATTTCACATCTCGTCATCTCCACATCTCGGCCTTCCCCATCTCCACATCTCCACATCTCCACATCATCTCACATTCTCCAACATCTCGTCATCTCCCACATCTTCATCTCCACATCTCATCTCATCTCCACATCTCGTCATCTCCACATCTCGTCATCTCCACATCTCGCAACATCTCCACATCTCGTCATCTCTCAGCATCTCAACATCTCCACATCTCGTCATCTCCACATCTCGTCATCTCCACATCTCCACATCTCGTCATCTCCACATCTACGTCATCTCCACATCTCCACATCTCGTCATCTCCACATCTCATCATCTCCTCATCACAACATCTTGACATCTCGTCATCTCCACATCTCGTCATCTCATCTCCACATCATCCCACATCTCCACATCTCCACATCTAGTCATCTCCACATCTCCACATCTCCACATCTCGTCATCTCCACATCTCCACATCTCGTCATCTCCACATCTCGTCATCTCCACATCTCCACATCTCGTCATCTCCACATCTCGTCATCTCCACATCTCGTCATCTCCACATCTCGTCATCTCCACATCTCGTCATCTCCACATCTCGTCATCTCCACATCTCCATTCTCCCATCATCTCCACTCATCTCCCATCACATCTCGCCATCTCCACATCTCGTCATCTCCACATCTCGTCATCTCCACATCTCGTCATCTCCACATCTCCACATCTCCACATCTCCACATCTCGTCATCACGACATCTTGACATCTCGTCATCACGACATCGTAACATCTTAATGTCTAAACATCTCCATAGCTGGAAATCTGGAAATCTCCACATCTCTACATTTCGACATCGTAACATCTCCACATGTTTATGCAGATCTTCTCACCTGGAGATGAAACATTGTTTGTTCAGAGAAACATGTTCTGAAGCTTCTTCACGACTTCATGATGTTTGGAGGTGAAATTAAGCAACAAAACATGAACAGAGTGAATATGAAGGTGTTTCTTCTCAAACATCTGACGTCTCTGATGTGATTCGTTCAATAACTTAGTCATCATTTTACCACTTCCTGTTGATGATGACATCACATCCTCTTTCCTTCACAAGTGAAGGTTTGAGACTCTTTGAACAAACGAATGATTGACTGACACGTGTCAGTTGTTGAAGACCAGCCCAGATGTTCTCGTCAATGTTGATGATGTTGTGCGTCTCTCACCATGTTTGTGTAGGACTTGTGTGCGTTCACAGCTCTCAGCAGCAGCTCCTTCTTCTCCGTGTTCTGAGACGAGCGAGAAGGTTCATTGAGGAACAAGGTCATGTGACCTTCAGCTCACCTGGACCGCGGCGTCGTCGAAGGACTTGACGAAGGCGGCCGAGGCCGTGGAGGCGGATCTGATGGTGTCGGTGCGACCGAGACGGAACATCCTCAGAGACGCACTCTCGTAGGTGGCGCAGCAGCGACGGTACGTCCTGGAGAGACACCTGTCACTCTCTGTGGGCGGAGCTCACCTGTGGAAGCTCACCTGTGGAAGCTCACCTGTAGAAGGCCAGCTGCAGAGACATCTGGATGAAGGCGTCAGGACTCATCTTGTGAGCTTTAGGCACGTTTTTACCAAAGTGTGTGAAGACTGTGACCTTCAGCTCAAGGTCGTCGGCCAGTCTGAGAACAAACAACACACTGAAGTACAACAACACAACCTTCAACACACTGAAGTACAACAACACAACCTTCAACACACTGAAGTACAACAACACAACCTTCAACACACTGAAGTACAACAACACAACCTTCAACACAACCTTCAACACACTGAAGTACGACAACACACTGAAGTACGACAACACAACCTTCAACACACTGAAGTACAACAACACAACCTGAAGTACGACAACACACTGACCTTCAACACACTGAAGTACAACAACACCCAACCACTGAAGTACAACAACACACTGAAGTACAACAACACAACCTTCAACACAACCTTCAACACACTGAAGTACGACAACACACTGAAGTACGACAACACAACCTTCAACACACTGAAGTACAACAACACACTGAAGTACGACAACACACTGAAGTACGACAACACACACACTACAACACACTGAAGTCAACGACCTTCAACACACTGAAGTACGACAACACAACCTTCAACACACTGAAGTACGACAACACACTGAAGTACCGTCAACACACTGAAGTACAACAACACACCTGAAGTACGACCTCCAACACACTGAAGTACGACACAACACACTGAAGTACAACAACACAACCTTCACACTGAAGTACGACCAACACACTGAAGTACGACAACCCACTGAGTACAAACCTTCAACACACTGAAGTAGAACGACCAACACACTGAAGTACGACCAACACAACCTGAAGTACAACTCAACACACTGAAGTACGACAACACACTGAAGTACGACCAACACACTGAAGTACAACAACGCACTGAAGTACTACAACACAACTGAAGTACGACAACACACTGAAGTACGACAACACACTGAAGTACGACAACACACTGAAGTACGACAACACACTGAAGTACGACAACACACTGAAGTACAACACAACACACTGAAGTACAACAACACAACCTTCAACACACACACTGAAGTACAACACACTGAAGTACGACAACACAACCTGAAGTACGACAACACACTGAAGTACGACAACACACTGACGTTCAACAACACACTGAAGTACAACAACACAACCTGAAGTACAACAACCAACACACTGAAGTACAACAACACACTGAGAGTCCTTCCCAACACACTGAAGTACAACAACACACTGAAGTAAAACACACACACTGAGACGTAAAGACAACACACTGAAGTACGACAACACACTGAAGTACAACAACACACTGAAGTACGACAACACACTGAAGTACGACAACACAACCTTCAACACACTGAAGTACAACAACACAACCTTCAACACACTGAAGTACAACAACACACCCCTTCACGACACTGAAGTAACAACCAACACACTGAAGTGCCCCACAACCAACAAGTCCGACAACACACTGAAGTACAACAACACACCTTGAACACACAACACACTGAAGTACGACAACACACTGAAGTACTACAACACACTGAAGTACGACAACACACTGAAGTACAACAACACACTGAAGTGGGACAACACACACTGAACCTTCAACACACTGAAGTACGACAACACACTGAAGTACGACAACACACTGAAGTACGACAACACACTGAAGTACAACAACACACTGAAGTACGACAACACACTGAAGTACGACAACACACTGAAGTACGACAACACACTGAAGTACAACAACACACTGAAGTACGACAACACACTGAAGTACGACAACCCACTGAAGTACGACAACACACTGAAGTACGACAACACACTGAAGTACGACAACACACTGAAGTACGACAACACACTGAAGTACAACAACACACTGAAGTACAACAACACACTGAAGTACAACAACACACTGAAGTACGCACAACACACTGAAGTACAACAACACACTGAAGTACAACAACACACTGAAGTACAACAACACACTGAAGTACAACAACACACTGAAGTACAACAACACACTGAAGTACAACAACACACTGAAGTACAACAACACACTGAAGTACAACAACACACCTGAAACAACACACTGAAGTACAACAACACACTGAAGTACAACAACACACTGAAGTACAACAACACACTGAAGTACAACAACACACTGAAGTACAACAACACACTGAAGTACAACAACACACTGAAGTACAACAACACACTGAAGTAAAACAACACACTGAAGTACAACAACACACTGAAGTACAACAACACACTGAAGTACAACAACACACTGAAGTACAACAACACACTGAAGTACAACAACACACTGAAGTACAACAACACACTGAAGTAAAACAACACACTGAAGTACAACAACACACTGAAGTACAACAACACACTGAAGTACAACAACACACTGAAGTACAACAACACACTGAAGTACAACAACACACTGAAGTACAACAACACACTGAAGTACAACAACACACTGAAGTACAACAACACACTGAAGTACAACAACACACTGAAGTACAACAACACACTGAAGTACAACAACACACTGAAGTACAACAACACACTGAAGTACACCAAAACAACACACTGAAGTACAACAACACACTGAAGTACAACAACACACTGAAGTACAACAACACACTGAAGTACAACAACACACTGAAGTAAAACAACACACTGAAGTACAACAACACACTGAAGTACGACAACACACTGAAGTACAACAACACACTGAAGTACAACAACACACTGAAGTAAAACAACACACTGAAGTACAACAACACACTGAAGTACAACAACACACTGAAGTACAACAACACACTGAAGTACAACAACACACTGAAGTACAACAACACAAACACACCTGTCGATGCTCTGCTTCGCCTCCTCGATGTCTCTCCTGATCTCCGGTGTGACCTTGAACTCCAGCTTCTGTGGCGGCGACAGATGCATCATGGGAGTTCTCTTCACTTCTGGTCTGCACCTGTCGCAGTTCAGGATCAATACACCGTGATCGTATGATTGACAGTCACATGAGATTTGATTGGAGCAGACATGTGTCAATCAAAACATGATTCGGAACAAGTCATGAAATGATCCACGAGTCAAATGATTCATTGAGTCGAGTCATCAGAGTAATATAATATAAATATATTTATATAAATATAAATATAAACATAAAATATTAAATATAAATATAAATATAAATATAAATATAAATATAAATATAAATATAAATATAAATATAAATATTGAATATTGAATATTGAATATTAAATATAAATATTAAATATTGAATATTGAATATTAAATATTCAATATTCAATATTAAATATTCAATATTAAATATTCAATATTAAATAATAAATAATAAATAATAAAAAATAAATGTTAAATATTGAATATTGAATGCGTTAAATATAAAATATTGAATATTGAATATTAAATACTAAATATTACATATAAATACTAAATATTACATATAAATATTAAATACTAAATATTACATATTAAATGTTAAATGTTAAATATTAAATGTTAAATATTAAATATTAAATATTAAATATTAATACTAAATATTAAATATTAAATATTAAATACTAAATACTAAATACTAAATATTAAATACTAAATAATAAATAATAAATACTAAATAATAAATATTAAATATTAAATACTAAATACAAAATATTAAATATTAAATACTAAATACTAAATACTAAATATTAAATATTAAATATTAAATACTAAATAATAAATAATAAATATTAATACTAAATATTCAATATTAAAATACTAAATATTAAATATTAAATATTAAATACTAAATACTAAATATTAAATACTAAATACTAAATACTAAATAATAAATACTAAATACTAAATAATAAATATTAAATATTAAATACTAAATACTAAATACTAAATATTAAATATTAAATACTAAATAATAAATATTAAATATTAAATATTAAATATTAAATATTAAATATTAAATACTAAATACTAAATAATAAATATTAAATACTAAATACTAAATACTAAATACTAAATACTAAATATTAAATACTAAATAATAAATATTAAATATTAAATATTAAATACTAAATATTAAATATTAAATACTAAATACTAAATATTAAATATTAAATATTAAATACTAAATACTAAATACTAAATATTAAATATTAAATACTAAATACTAAATAATAAATAATAAATATTAAATATTAAATACTAAATACTAAATACTAAATACTAAATATTAAATATTAAATACTAAATACTAAATAATAAATATTTAATATTAAATATTAAATATTAAATACTAAATACTAAATACTAAATAATAAATAATAAATATTAAATACTAAATACTAAATACTAAATATTAAATATTAAATACTAAATAATAATACTAAATATTAAATACTAAATATTAAATATTAAATACTAAATACTAAATACTAAATACTAAATACTAAATATTAAATACTAAATACTAAATATTAAATATTAAATACTAAATACTAAATACTAAATATTAAATATTAAATACTAAATACTAAATACTAAATACTAAATACTTAATACTAAATATTAAATATTAAATACTAAATAATAAATAATAAATATTAAATATTAAATACTAAATATTAAATATTAAATACTAAATACTAAATACTAAATACTAAATAATAAATATTAAATACTAAATACTAAATAATAAATACTAAATATTAAATACTAAATACTAAATACTAAATATTAAATATGAAATAACAGTTCATAGCAGTAAGTTAGTAAAGACTGACGTGTACTGGACGACGTGGTCGATCAGAGCCACTATAGGAGGACCTTCAGCAGGAGAGTGTTCGTAGTTTACTCCACATGTTCCGTCTTCAGCCACGATGAACTGAGAGAAACACATCAATAGAAATATATAAACATACAACTATAAACATATAAATATAAACATACAACTATAAACATATAAATATAAACATATAAATATAAACATACAACTATAAACATATAAATATAAACATATAAATATAAACATACAACTATAAACATATAAAAATAAAGACATAAACATATAAATATAAACATATAAACATATAAATATAAACATATAAACATATAAATATAAACATACAACTATAAACATATAAATATAAAGACATAAACATATAAATATAAACATATAAACATATAAAGATATAAATATAAACATACAACTATAAACATATAAATATAAAGATATAAACGTATAAATATAAACATATAAAGATATAAATATAAACATATAAAGATATAAATATAAACATACAACTATAAACATATAAATATAAAGATATAAACATATAAATATAAACATATAAAGATATAAATATAAACATACAACTATAAACATAAACATATAAATATAAACATATAAATATAAACATATAAATATAAAGATATAAACATATAAATATAAACATATAAAGATATAAATATAAACATACAACTATAAACATAAACATATAAATATAAACATATAAATATAAAGATATAAACATATAAATATGAACGTATAAATACAAACATAGAACTTTAAACATATAAATATAAATATATAAATGTAAACATATAAACATATAAATAAATATATAAATATAAAGATATAAATATAAAATATAAATACAAAGATATATATAATATATAAATATATAAACATATAAATAAATATAAATATATAAATATAAACATATAAATATAAAGATATGAAGATATATATAATATAGAAACATATATTATGTTATATATATATATATATATATATATATATTTTCTTCAGTCACAGGCTCTGGTTCATCATGAAAAGTAAGAACATGTTCGAGTCTGAATCTAAAAGTCAATATTGGTCTGATTTTAATGATTCAACATATTCAACCTTAACTTGTTTAACCAGTAACAAGGTTAAGTCGAGAAATACACACGTTTAGGAATATTAATGTAATTATTGATAGTTTGGATGCTTCAGTGAACATTTACCATACATATATATATATATAGATATATTTACATCTATATATATATAGATGTAAATATATGAATCCAAGTCAACGTGGACTCACCTGCAGGGTCTTGTCGAACCACCGGTTGCCACTGTTCCCTCGAGATCCTCCTCCGTGGAGCATCTGCTCAGCTGCTGGACTGAGACCCAGGTCTTCAGACTCCTGAGGCCCGGATCCGTCCAGACACAGCATGAAGATGCTCCTCTGGATCTGCAGGACCGACTCCTTGTTGGTCTTGTCTGGACACACGTGGACCAGTTACAAGCTTCAAGAAGGAGGACTTGAGGTTCAGGAACCGATCAAACCCACAGACGTGTGGTTTAATGTTTCTCTTTACAAACCATCATAATATCCTACGCTCCTGAACGCACCATAACCGTCCACGTGTCATTGAATGCATCACTGGCGTGTGATAAGAAGGAGAACAGTTGTCGTGGTTCATCCTCACGTTCATGACGCACCTTTGGTGAGGCTCAGGTAGGTCTTGGCCCAGGAGTCGCGGTGCTGGGTGGTGAGGATCCCGACCGGTTCTGGACGGGTCTGATCCGGACCGGAACAGATCCTCTGCAGCTGGACGAAGATCTGCTCCGTGGTCAGCGGCGTCCAGTCGTCGTCGTAGACGTCCAGCTTGAAGAACTGCAGCAGACTGTAGACTCAGGTGGACCAGGACGTGTGCGGCGGCTCACCTGGAAGTTGAAGGCCACGGTGATGTGTCTGGGAGGCTTGGAGCTCCTGCCGTGGTTCACGATGGAGTCTCTCTTCAGACCCGGGACGCGGCAGGACGACAACACTTCGTAATACTGGCTCATACACAAGGGCTGGTTGCCGAGGTACTCCACCGGCAGAGACTCACTGCAGCAACAAAACACAACACAACACATCACGACAAGTTACGACATACATTGCGCCACGCCACGCCACGACATACGTCACGACATACGACACGTCACGACACGACATACGTCACGACATACGTCACGACATACGACACGACATATGACATGCCACGCCACGACATACATCACGACATACGACACGCCACACGTCACGACATATGACACGTCACGACACGACATACGTCATGACATACTACACGACACGTCACGACATGCGACACAAAAACGACATATGACACGTCACGACATACGACACGCCACGTTACGACATGCGACACAACACGACATACGACACACCACGACACGTCACGACATACGACACACCATGACACGACATACGCCACGACATACACCACGACATACGACACGTCACGACACGACATACGTCACGACATACGACACGACATATGACACGCCACGCCACGACATACATCACGACATACGACACGCCACACGTCACGACATATGACACGTCACGACATATGACACGTCACGACACGACATACGTCATGACATACTACACGACACGTCACGACATGCGACACAAAAACGACATATGACACGTCACGACATACGACACGCCACGTTACGACATGCGACACAACACGACATACGACACACCACGACACACGACACACCACGACACGACATACGCCACGACATACACCACGACATACGTCACGACACGTCACGACACGACATACGTCACGACATACGTCACGACATACGACACGACATATGACACGCCACGCCACGACATACATCACGACATACGACACGCCACACGTCACGACATATGACACGTCACGACACGACATACGTCATGACATACTACACGACACGTCACGACATGCGACACAAAAACGACATATGACACGTCACGACATACGACACGCCACGTTACGACATGCGACACAACACGACATACGACACACCACGACACGTCACGACATACGACACACCACGACACGACATACGCCACGACATACACCACGACATACGACACGTCACGACACGACATACGTCACGACATACGTCATGACATACGACACGACACCACACGACATACGCCACGACATACGTCACAACACGACATACGACACGACATACGTCACAACACGACATACACCACGACATACGACACGTCACGACACGACATACGCCACGACATACGTCACAACACGACATACGACACGACATACGTCACAACACGACATACACCACGACATACGACACGACACCACACGACATACCCACGACTACGCCACAACCGACTACGACACACCACGACACGTCACGACATGCGACACAAAAACGACATATGACACGTCACGACATACGACACGCCACGTTACGACATGCGACACAACACGACATACGACACACCACGACACGTCACGACATACGACACACCACGACACGACATACGCCACGACATACACCACGACATACGACACGTCACGACACGACATACGTCACGACATACGTCACGACATACGTCATGACATACGACACGACACCACACGACATACGCCACGACATACGTCACAACA